>CBVK0103569940.1:0-10166 GCA_900067695.1 Picea abies
ATAAGATAAGATGATATACAATTGAGAATGAGGGCTCATTTATATACCCACGTAGAAGTGCCCTTAACCAATAGTCATGTCCTTTCATTATTAATAGTTATTATTAGTTAATTAATTATTGTGTTATGAATATCTATTTTATATGTATATTTATGTTCATAATAGTGTGGGAATCTGGAATGATTGAGGATGTCGATGGCACCGATGGACCTCCTTGGAATCTGGATCGAGTTAGGGAGTAGATTGTTTATGGTTTGAGTGTTTTTGTTTTTTCATATGGGACATATGACTGGTAAATTATGATGTTGATTTTGGATAGCTGACATGTTTCGTTGATTGATGTAGGTTGGTGATAGCTTGCTAATCAGACTCACATTTAGAGTAAATGGGTCATGCACGATAACCATAGATATTGAAGGAGAGGTTTGGCAACAACCCTGCCATAGCCTACTAGAACTATCATCATGGCTCGAACTATAGTTTAATGATTACCTAGTTCGAGAGATCAATAATGTCGTGAGGGAAGACTGAGATAGTCGCTCAATAAGATTCTAAGGGGCACGCAATAAGGAAAGGTCCTTATTCCTTAGAGGCCCTTAGTCTCCCACAAGGTCACCTAACAGAGTATTGCCTCCAAGGGCTTGACATCTACCAAAATTAGTCAAAAGACGACTGACAGCCTTGGAGAACATAGTGCGTCTTGAAGGGAACATCACATAGATGGAACTTGAATGAATGTGAGTGGCACCATTGGACCACGTAGTGCCCCTTGAAAGGAACGTTGCAGTTTTAACACTGGTGAGTCAATGAACCTAGGTTCCTGAAAACAATATCTCATTTGACCTGGTCATCCTTAACATAATTGTTGCATGAGTAAAGTTTAAAATTATAAATTTTCCTTAAAAACCATTTTCCTGAGCCTAGTTGAATTTAAAGCCTAGGTCTAAGTAGGATATGAGAATTAAAAACTAATTAAGCAAGTAATAAAGGAAGATTAAAAATTATTGGAGGATTAAATTATTTTGAAAGATTAATTGTTGTCTTTTTGGACAACTTGCTAAATTCAAACTTAGATAAAAAGGGGAAACTTGATGAAAAAAGAAAATTGGAGCATAGGAGAGAATCTAGTCTAGAGAAATTTCCTTTTTCAAACTCAACTAAGCTTTAAGAAAGGAGTTAGTCATTAAGGGAATGTGAGGGAATAAAGGGACATTGAGGAGCATTTTTAAGTCATTAAGGGAATGTGAGGGAATAAAGGGACATTGAGGAGCATTTTTAGGAATGCTTTTAGATGGGTGAGGGAATTTGGAAATTTAAATCAATTAATTAAATGAATTTCTGGTGCAGCTAAGGGATCGGGTGACAAGTGTATGGGGAAGAATTTTCCTAATAATAAATTAATAAAGATAATTTAGTGTGCGTTTTGGCAACAAGTCACTGAAGAAAAATATATAAAATAAATGGCGGAGGATGAGAATGGATCACGTCCGGTAGGTGTAAGGTTACGCTGTCGATATTTTTCTTGACTCATTTTCCTTGTGGGAGTTGGGATGCCCAACTCGATTAGAGAGTGGTAGCTCGACCTTTCAAGGAGAGATGGGAGCTAGCTTTCTCTGGTTTGTGTGTGTGGCCCCTTTGCAGCTCAGGGGGCTCAGGGGGAAGAAGAGTACCCCTAGTGTTGGCTGGGAGGTACCTATGAGCTCTCAACAATTAGCAAGAGGGAGTGAGGTGGATCGCCAAGGAGCGAGGAGTATCTCCAACCGCCAAAGACATCAACAAGCCAACATTTGTTACAATAATCTTGTTTAAGATGTTATTGTTTTAAAATTTAGTTTTATGCTTGTATGTTCATGATATTCCGATGAGGATCTCATTGCGCTGAGTTTTCTTGCAAATGTCCAGTTATGGGGGTTTCATCAGATTGTTCGTTATAGGTTCTAGTTAATTATTGTAATCTGATATACATAAGAAAGCTAAGCTATACACATAATTTTGATCTCTCCATGTATTTGTTGTTTATGAACTTCATTGCATGCACATATAGATGTTGATTGCCCCATTCATCTAAAAATATGGGCGCAAATGTATACCCGTATAGTGTTGATCTAGCCATGTTTTTATTTTATTCTAAGCTTGATTGCGAGCACATGGATGTTTGATTGCGCCATTCCTTGGTAATTCGGGCATGAGTGTATACACTTGTAATAATGATATTTCCTTGTGTTTTTATTTGATTCCGAGCATCAAAATAAGTATAGGGTCCTGGCCACTGCTTTAATTCAAACTTCTGAGATGGATGTGTAATTGTACAAAGCGATCACTACCATTTCTAAGGGGGACTGTTTTTAAAAAAATCATTGCACAACCCTTTTAGCTAATTATCCATCGCAGTCAGCTTTGTGGAATATCTGATCTCAATTTGCAGGAATTAGTAGCATTTGTAAGTTTGGCGGTGGAAGCAGTGAAATATGAGATTGGGAGTCGCTGCGTCATGAGTAAATGGTACTGACTGGCCGCCTGCTTCTAGTTTCACAATGTACGATTTGGGAACAAATTTATGAAACCGTGATGCCATTCTCCAATTCAGGATTTTACTCTTTCTTCTTTACTATCTCAAAGGAAGCGCTCTGTAATTCAATGTGAGGGCCTTTGATCTAGAAATGACAAAAAGCAAGATGCAGTCTTAAGCTACAGTGGCTTCTTGATCGTATCAGGATCGTATAAGGGTGCTACATAAATCTGATCTTTTGAGTTTCTTGGGTGAGATAGTCGTATTTTGATCAAGCTTTTATTAGGTAGTGCAATTTAAGACAAAACCATTTTATTAGCTAGTGGAATTTCACTCCGAGTTGCTGTTGCTTGCAAGAACCTTTTCACGATGAGAAAAATACATTCTGTGGAAGATGGATTCTATTCAGTTTCTAAAATCAGCTCTCGTGCGGATGGGTCCTCTCCAAAAAAAATTTGCAAGGGAAAGCAATGCATCGATGATTATCCCCTTCGCAAATATTCCACAACTTTTGAAGGAAATCTGTTGAAACCCAGGGCGGCTTATCGCAGGGACATGTGCTCGCCAATTCAAATTTCAATTGCAGAGGTTCCCTCCGTGAATGGAAATTCGAGAAAGTCTTGTGGCAACATTTGGGTATTGCGGATGATATTTCAGTCGGATTTGGGGTTTTCTATGAGAATAATCAATCATATATATCCAAAGTGGGGAGAAGGGGCCAAGAATCAACTCTTAAGAAGAACAGGTCGTTCTTTGATGAGGCAATGGAGGGAACTTCAGTTTGGCCTTGCAAGAAACCCAAGAGTAATCAGAGCTTGGTCTTTGAGACCAACACGAGCCCTTTTGAAATGGAGAGTCAGAAGGTTAAATCTGAAATCCTATTTCCAAGTCTTCATCTTTTAGCTAGTGTTGTGGTTTGGCTTCTAGAGAATGATGTGGTTGGTTTCCTTTAGAATGACCAGTCGATGCTTCATGATATACATAAGAATCTGAGTGCTGCCAATTCAAAGCTTCTCTTGACTGCTGATAAAAAATGCAAGCTGGGTGAGCATGTGTGCATGAAACAGAGTAAAAATCAAGTCGGGCTTGATGAATATCCAATAGTGATTCCACATTTCCACTTCCAAAGAGAACTCAATCCAAGGCACTTCCATCAAAGTATGTTGACTCAATTCTCCAGCCATAACGAATTTCTTTGTTGCATTATGAACCTTCCTTCACGCCCATCCTGAACGCCTTCCTTCACGCCCATCTTGAACGAATTTTCTTGTTGCATTCTGAACCTGCCTTCACGCCCAGCCTGAATGAATTTCCTTGTTGCATTCTGAACCTAATTTCACACCCAGCCTTAACATAATTTTCTGATTTTCTAGAGGTATTCTGAGTTTGATTCCCACGCGCAGCTCGACTGACATATTCATTTCCTGGATGTATTCCAGGTTTGATGCCCACGCATAGCTCGAATGACATATTCATTTCCTGGTTGTATTCCAATTTGATTCCCACGTGCATCTTTACTGCGCTCAGCCTTTAATGACACATACACTACTAATTTAAGACTTAGAGGTTATAGTGAGTGTGTTAAGTTTCAAATTGACAGTCAAGTATTAGGTAATTATATGGATTGTCTTCATTAATTATCTATGTTATAGATATTGAATTGCTTTGTACAATAAATGATCCTAAGAACCTTTATGATAAAGGATAAATTGTGTCATACATACAATTTAGATCCACAAAAAAGTATTAAGTTGATTATATTAAATAAATAAGGAAGATATAGAAGGAACTTCGTTGATGCAATTGCTCAATTTTACACAGTCTTGCAGAATGTTGACGAATTCTTCACCCAACCTCATGCAAATATTAGATAGTCTTGATGTTGATGAAACAATTGTGCAATCTTGTGTAACCTTGAAATTTGTATTACAGTTAAATTAATTGAGTTCAATTTCTTTTAAATTTTTATTCCAGTTAATTTCTAATTGGGGTTACAATTAAATTATGGAATGTAATGAAGTTGCCTTTAAATTGAATTGCAACCTAGCTTAGGTTATTTTCAGTATACCTTGTTATTTCAGAATTCAATTTTTAATCCATTTTTTGAAAAGGTGCTTGGTTTAGAAGTAACCCTATTCTTTAATTAATCCACTATGCTCCGAACCCTTACTCCCACCATGAATTGCTAGATTGTACTTAGTAGCACTTGTGCACACCCTTGTATATGTTTTTCTTGATGATTCAGAGTTCGGCTTCTTGCGCTCATAAAATTCTGATGGTTAGGTCTTAGACCCTTGCGAGATAAAAGTATTGAGTGTAGTTACACTACATCGAAGATTACTTGATTGATTAGAATGCTTGTGTTTATAGTTTTCATATAATGTATAACAATTGAAGAATTGGGAATTCTGGCTCAATGGAATTAATGTATGGACTGATGGTTTTAAAATGTTTAGTTATTTAGTTATTTTCTTGAATGTTGGTTAAACTTAGTTACCTCTTGCGTGCATGAAAAACTTAGGGTATTGAATGATGTTTCGTGTAATGATTAGACTTTTATGTTTGCATGCCTTGAAAAGTCAAGATATGAATGGGTGTTGGATATTACTTTTGCACCATGAAAAGTTATTGAATTGATCATTGATTTAATCGCATTCCTGGTAGTTAAGTAGATTTTGTTGCGCCTTAAAGGTTGAATACATATATTACTGCGCTTAGACTTATGTCGTTGCTAGATGGTTTTAGTATTTTATTTCTCACTCACCATGGAATTTTATGTTACATGTGTCGGTTTATTAGATGTTGTTTGCGCCTTGACAATAATTGATGATGTTATTTAACATAGTCATTTATAATCCTTATCTGATTAAATGTTCGTAAATTTGTGTCAAGCTCCATGTTGTGCTAATTTGTTGTGATTCTTATATTTATGTGTTGCATAAAATTCATTCATTATGATATCATCCAATTTAGTCTCTACGAATTTATTGTTGATGTTATTGTTGTATTGCTTTAAAAATCAAACACAATTTTATTTTTTACCTGTTGTACATCGTTTTGTGTCATAACGACCGTGGCCTTTACAACGACCACACCATTTTCAATGTTTCACCGAAACTTCACATGGTATGGTATTTGGATATTTTTCTTTCCAATAGGAGACAGAGGATATATGCAAACATCTCATTAGTACGTCTACTTCATCAGATCCTTATAGGCATCTACATCATCAACAAAATATTCATCAACCATAACCTTGCACATTTGTGAGGTCTCCTTCGAGTGAAGGACACAATTTCTGAGCATTTACCTTTCTTTTCTTATTCAATTTTGATGCATTTTACTTTGACAAGGGTTTTTTCCCACAAATTTTCCCTCTTTACTTGTCTTTCTGGCATTCATTCATTTAGTTGCATTGGAAAATGGGTACCTAACATGGCATTGTAGCTAGGACCCATTATTTATTTAAACCATGGTAGTGTTAAAGGTGTGTTCGATTAATTACACACTCACCTAGTGATTATTTTTCCTAATTTTGATAGTCTAAGATTGGGGGTTCTATCCAGAGATGGCAAATTCTCTCCAAAATGTATTCTCTAAAAAATAGAGTGCATCCTATAAAATAAGGGTACATCCCTCTCTAGTTTGACTTCAATTAGTAGTTCCATTAGACTAGGTGGCAAATAAACTTTGATTTTTGTTAGTGAGTGTCTATATCACTGTAGATCATTACTAAGGTGATATAGACACTCACTAACAAGGTTTAGTTAGTCATTTTATTCTTTTAATTAAGGTTTTGTATCTATTAATCTCATCAAATTAATATGTATTCGAAGAATCCCTAATGCCTTGTCTAGCAATTTTAAATTCATTATTTTACCAGGGGTTAGTTGTACTTTTTTTCATATTACATAGTGTTATCCCCATTTTGTGGGATAACTAAGGAGATCATGTCTTGAGGCCCTGAGTTTGCAGATATGGAGTGTCAAGAGAACAGATAATCAACAGTTTCCACGTGCACATACAGAATCCTGCTCTATCCCCACATTTTGATCCATTGTTAGTGCATCCACCACACCAACTATCTTCTCGAAGGAAGATGGGTCTTGATCCATGTGGTAAAAGTCAGGTATTGTGGCAGGTAAACACCATAATATTTAAGGCATTTAAACATGTTTTATTTGAACTTATTTTGATTATAGAACACATTCTTGGACATTATGCTTTTGACCTTGTTTCACCTTGGTGAGTGTCATCAATTTCCTAGTAAGTGGATGACCTTTGGGGAATATTTGTGACTAGGGGTCCCTTGAGGGGTTATCGTATCATTCCCTACCATACCTACCACCTTCCACTCATTACACTTCCATCATATTGTTTTCTTCTAGGCCATTTGACTTTAGTTACCCAAGAAGGGCATGTACCTCATTTCATGGGAAGAAGGGGATGAAGTCTCAGAGGGATTTGTTGTTGGATAAAAATATAAAATCCTAGATATATACCTTCTATATTCTTCTCCCAGGGATCCCTGAGAAAGCAAGGAAATGCTTCTCTATAAGAAAAGGGGGACCTAACCAAATAAATGATAATGAATGCTTGAGGGGTTAGTTGGAGGATGGGAGGTATCATCACAAGCCAACCTATCATGATCATGGGTATTTAGCGGTATGAAATTAACATCATTTGATCACCAAGCCAGGGTAGTGGCTCTCAGTTACACAACTGAGAGAAAATGGGTCTCATCATGAGCCACCCTTCTCATTTCTGCGACGTATTTGTGAATGCCATTTTTATTATCTGAACACCATGCCAAGACAATGGCCTTCAACTTATTACTTAAAACATGAAAGAGATAAATAATGGAAAGAATATGGGCTTGGAAAAAGTGCATCGCAAATGAAGGTTCCACACACCCTCTACAAAGGCACCCATAAATGAGAGAATACGAGACCTTGTATGTCATGAAAATCATTGACCTATGAATTCTAAACCCCTTACACCTCATCATCCACTACATAACCTTGAAATTCCATCCTTGGGAGCATCTCCTACTTGAGGGATTTTGTCTACCCAATAAGAATTTTATGACACCCCTCCCAAAATTAAACTTGGTCAATTGTATAGGGTTTTTGATCATTTGTTTAACTTGATGAGGTAGTTTCAATGCACATGTTTAGATGCCTTTATTATTAGGCCTAGTTTACAATTTTCATGATATCTTTGACTTGATATATTTGAAGGGTGTAGCATTTTGTTTTGTATGACCTTTCTTAGTGACCAGTTTTGTGAGAACAAGCCTAGCTTGGGCTTCCATGGTGAAAGAATCTCACATGATGGATGGCTAGGGACCACATGAAATAAGATAGAGACGTTCATTTGGAGGCATAGAATACATCATGACGGGCCTGACCTAGCCTATACCAACAAAAAAACTTTCCTATGAGAGGAAGAAAGTCACCTCCTCGAGGTTTGACGTCACGAAGGTGCTAGGATTTGGTGGTAATGGAGTGACACATTGACACTTGGAATATATTGAGTAGATGAGGCATGGATAAGTCTTGGTACAAGAAGAGGAGCCTCAATAATCCCCAATGACTCCCACATTCTTCACCAACGACTTGGAAGGTGTCAAAACATCCCCTAAAGGAGAGACATAATCTTACTTTAGGGTTTCTTTTTTGCAAAAGTAAATTTTAAGATCAATTGTTTAATATTATTTTGTAAAGGGGAAAGATTAGGGTTGTTGGCCCCTTATCTTATGGTTTACCCTAGTTTATGTGCACAAAATTTGTCTAAGAAATTTTGTATAAATAGATATCAAACTCGAATCATTTTAATAACATAACTCTCCCTTATGGAGAAGAATACTTGGCTGAAAGTTTCACTATACTCGTGCATTTTTGGTAAATCTCTCTCGTGCAAATGGTGTATGGTGTTATATTTTGGTGAATGGATGAGAAGAAGTGATGCACACCTCTTGAAGTCTTTCTCTTTTTATCTTGGATGATATTTTCAATGGTGAACTAGGATTTGAAATCTCATTTCTTGGAATTAGTAAGAAAAAGATATGCATATGCTAGTTATTTCTTGCTTATCTTTGGTTATTGTTCGTGAAAACCCTAGGAGAAGTATGTTGGATACACCCTCCATAATTTCTTCCTCCTTTTGTTAAGGTATGGTTTATGGTGTTATATTTTGGTCAATGTATGATAAGAAGTGATGCAAACCTCTTGAAGGCTTTCTTTTGCTCTTGGATGATATTTTGCATGGTGAACTAGGGTTTGAAATCTCATTTCTTCGAATTGGTAAGAAACAAATATGCATATGATAGTTATTTCTTTCTTATATATTTTTATTGTTGGTGAAAACCCTAGGAGGATTATGTTGGATACACCCTCCATCATTGCTTCATCATTTTGTTAAGGTTATAAGTCATTTTTCAGCAAGGGTTTCTAGGAGAAGTACAAGTGTGTACACCCTCCTATATTTATCCTAAGTTGGTTGGAATACCCTAAGGAGTAAGAGGATTTGCACCCCTAGGGATCTTGTTGATCCAACTTGTGTGTTAAATACCCTATTCACCCAATTTCAAAGGCATCGATCTAGTCTTCTATTGCAATTGAGAAGTAAAATACTCGCATTGAAATACGTGATTTTACGAGATATTGAATTTGTTCAAAGTGGAATCAATTCATTACCTTAATTTCTTTCTTGAGCCACTAGGGAATCTTGATTGGTCAAATATACCTTTATGATATTACAAATTTATGCTACATCCATTAGGGCTACAACAAACTCTCTTTTTCATGCTCAATTTCTCACTCTTTTACTGTAGGAATTAGTTAGAAAGTTGTTGTTATTAATCTACTTAATGCTGGATATTGTTGGACAATATTTTGGTTGATTTATTTGGGTAAAAAATTTTGTTTTAGAAAAACACTTATACCACCACTTGGTTTTCATAAATGTACTATGAAAACTTATCTTGATAGCCATCTAAATACAACTAAAGACTTTCCAAAGTGTTGAGAATTTATCTACATGTTTTATGCTTCATAACTCAACTAATATTCAATTCTTTAAGTTGTTTAATATGAAATATTTATTTGATTTAATTTATGATATACATATTTGTTTACTACTCGTATTAGGGAAAACAAGCTTAAATTGCTTGTCCACCTAACATATACTTCACATAGTTTTTTTTTTCTTGTGTCTCGGGCAGGTACAAACACTCTCCACAGGTACCCAAGGACTTGACACACTCAAACCTTTCCCGAGACTCATTATTAATATTTCTTCCATCTAGTAACTTGACCTATAGGAGATTCCATTCATACATCTCACTTTCCATCTCATTCCCCCCTCGAGTCATCGAGATTCCCCCCTTGAGTTGATTCTATCATCTCTAAAGTGACAGGAACACCTTCCTAAGGTGACAGTGGGTAGGTTATCCCAAATTTGTCACCATTTTGGTGGTTGGGTTGGGATTTTCCCAACCTTAAACTTGTGTGATGACACATAACACCTAAATAGAGAATTTTTTAATGGAAGTAGAGAGGATTGTTGTAAAATTTTGATAGTCAACTTCAATATTGTTCTGATATGTTAAAGGTTTATGATCAGAGTCATGTTCATGGTTATCTAAACTATCAAA
>CBVK0103569979.1:0-10652 GCA_900067695.1 Picea abies
ATCTATTTCTTCTATATTCCCATTGGAGTTTGTTCCTTCAATTCCCAAATTGAAACCCATTCCTCTAACTTCATTCTACGAACTATAAGAATCCCACGCCTCCTCCATTTCCTTGCACTATATAACAATTTGGTTCGGTTATGTCAATTGTTAATTCTGTAAAATGTGCAGTCAACCGAATTTTTGTCAGGTTATTAGAATTAATAACTATCCTGAATAACTTTAACAATATGATTGAACAAAAGAATATCAGACTCTATATTTTGTGGGTCTTTGGTTGATCAAGAATCCCCATGGTTCTATCTCCAAGCCCCTCTCTATTCTTACAATTCACTTTCAGGCACTAGCCCCTTTTCCTTCATCCCTGAATTTGCATGTGACCATAGTTGTGACAAAGTGCTAATAGTAAGGTGTTTATCCAGATTCTTGAAACTTCAGGGTTCTGGAGCTTTGGAGGATTTCACATATGCACACCCCAAACCTCCCAAACCATGAATCTCCGAATACTTCCATGTCACCCTTAGGAAATCATAATGTTACGTTACTTCAGTGCTATGAAACTTCAGGTATTTCTTCCTCCCATTCCATCACGAACCATCTCTTCCAGAGTGTCAAATCTCTGGACCTTGGGATCTGACACCATGCATCTTCTGGGTTCAAAGTATCATGGGCTCAGTCTATTTAAATTCTTCACCAAGTTTTTAACTACTTTATGTATCATTAGGGCCCCACTACCCATGCTCGATAGGAGTGCCATGTGGTGGAATACTAGAAGTGGACATGTGGCCCAATCAGACAAGTGAGATGTGTCATGTTATAACTAGAATTGATATCTTCCATAGGTTCTTAACTCACCAACATGTGGCACACATCCCATGTGTCTACATCATCACTGGTTATGTCAACATGCCACATTACTTCAGGACTTCGGGCTTTCGAATATTTTTCACTTGCACACTCCAATTCTCCCCGAACGTAGAACTCCCTAACTTCTTTACCTTTCGGGGTCCACATGGTACAACTGTCAACAATTAAGGTAGTGGAACGTGGCATGTCTAGGAAGGGTCCACATCACCACTAGCGATGTCATCATGCCATGCCACTTCTATTCTTTGACTTTCAGACTTTTCACACTAACACCCTCCAATTCTCCCCAAATCTACAGTGTAGATCCACTCCAGGACTTCAAAAATTCAGGCTTTGGCCTCTTTGTCTCTCTAACTCATAAAATTCATCAGAGTTACGAACTCCTAAGAAATTGGAGGTTAAATCTCCTAAACCTTTTCTAAATATGACGACTGTGAAGGGTATTCCTTCTCTTGAATAGATCCTATGGCTCAAATTCAAACCTTGCGGCCCAACACAACGATTGTTGTGGCTTCCTTCCTCTATAGGTTTTATTGAACTATTATACTTCCTGAGATTCTAAACACAGTCCAAGTGTTCACATGGTGCCTTCCTGACACTTAGGGATGCTCTGAACTTCAAATTTTGTCCCTTTCGACAACAATTCACTATGAAATATTTTCTTAACCACTAAAATGGCCCATCTAGGATTAGTGTCGGAACCTTGGCTCTGATACCAATTTGTAGCGTCCCCAACCTTCAACAACAGGCTGAAAATGCTACCTAATAAATGTATCTTTTAATTCTTGGCTCTGATACCAAATTGTCACATTCCCGGCCACCCAGTTCGGGCCATGCTACTCCAAAAAACTATCATGGTCGAATATACCTAGTGTATATATATATATATATAATGCAATTTTTTAACTAGACATAAACATTCTGGTGATACATAGATTAATGCGGAAGCGACAATAACACATACAAATTAACATTTGATTTACATCATGTTATCACACAGCATAATGCATAAATAATAGTAAAAGAATACATGTAGTAATCATAAGAAAAACCCATAAATATAACAGAATATATAAATACACAACATGTAAATGAACATAGGGTTGGTACTTATGTTTTAAGTGAAGTACACCAACTACGTGCAGACCTTCCATGAACCTCCCAGCCTTAGACCATGCTACTCATCACTCTCAGGAGTGGGTCACCCCCGAGCTCAGTCTAAACTCTACCAGCAAGGGATTCCTAGGTTAGCCAGGGACAACAGGAGGTTGCATAGTACAACAGGAAGGATTTCCTCCAAGGAACCACTTACGCCCACAACTCACAGACTCTCATTTCCCACATGCATGTTCCACCCTAGGAGTGTACACCTTCATTATCACATAGTCCATCAGCTATTACACCTCTTTTTCCAGGGCTTCAACAACATGATGGATCATGAATTCTCAGAGTTTTGTAGTTGCTACTAGAATTCCTCTAGGAGAGATCACTTCCTTAGCACAGTCTCTCACTTGGAGAGAGTTTCTCATGGGCCTAACAACGTGCTTCTTCACTCTCACTCCTCAACACACAGGAAAGGTGATGGCAGCAACAAAAACTAGATGTGGGGAAATGGTATTGACAGGACCATATGCAGGAAACCCCTAGGTACAAGTACAATGAGGGTATCAAATTTGACTTGTAGCATAGGTTTAGGTGGTTGAGGAATTCAAAAATGGTGGACAAAATGACTAACTGTGTGCTTTCTCAATGTCTTCGTGAATGGGGAAAAAGCATGGCCGACAAGGAGAGAATGGTGACTTCGTGAATGGGGAAAAAGCATGGCCAACAAGGAGAGAATGGTGAGACTAGTCAAAATGATGAGAATAGTGAGGATGGACTGAATGGTGAGAATGTCCCCCCAAAATTGAGGAGGGTCAGAATTACTGAGTCGTAAGGACGCCCTCCCATAAATATGCATGGCTTTAGAATGACACTTGGCTCCTTCTAGGAGCACATTCCCCCCCACTTGGAATTCGTTCCTCTCCCTAAGGAAATTAGGATAAATTAATAGCCTCTTTACAGCTTTTAAAATAATAATATATTATTCCATTAGCTCCTAATACTATCCCTTCTTTCCTAGACTCACAGCCCCATCCCTTTCCCTACCCAGTGGAGCTTAGTTCCCCATAACTCTTTCTTCGTGTTCGGTCTACACGCAACAATTTTTTTATATTAATAATATGAATATTTACATGTATACAATAGACTTCTGGCCTAATCAACACATAATCCTACCAACTTATAAATACTTGGCTCATCATCCTACAAAACATGTTAAGTTCATAATTACAAGTGAGGTTCGACCTTGGGATATTACATTTTGGGTGAAAAATGTATATCACGGAACATGCGATATGAAATCTTGAACCCATGAACTCGGGAACCTATGAATACAGAAATGACTAAGTATAGAATAATGTGGTGGTTGTTTGGAATCATGATATGGGAGTATGGATGGAAATGAGGATCCTCGAGTCTGCCAACCCGCGAACTCTCCATTTTTGAAAAAATGACTAAGTATAGTAACTAGAAAGGGAGAAGAGAAGGGACAAAAGAAAGGGGGAAGTTGGGTAAGTATAGAAGAGGAAAAAGAAATGGACAAAAGAAATTGGGAAAATAGAAAAGGGGAGGGAAATTTCAAAAGCGAGAATTGATCTCAACATTCATATAACTAGTTTGAAATTAAATTTGAGTTTGATCTAGGGTCAAATAAACAATCAACCATTTTTTTCTTTCATTGAATGTTAATGTGAAAGAGTTAAGTCATCCCTCTTTCCTCTTTTGGGATAATACTATTGAAGGATATCTCTATTTCAATTGAGGTGCATTTCATCTTTCTTTCAATGTCTAAGTTACTATGAATTTTTTATCTCCATCTACAACCAACGAAGTCGTCTTCTTCTTATTTTGTTATTTGGACCATTTAATTCTCAACTCTGGATGTACTTTCCAATGACTTTTTTGTATGAAACCATCTACATTACAATGATTACAATGATTTTTAAGGTTTCTTTTTTTCTATTTCAATTTAAAGTATATTCCATTCCACCTTTTCGATGTTCTTACAAATCTATTTATTTTGGTCCACATAAAAGTTGTATCTTATTATCTCCTTCAAGGTATTGTTCCTACACATAAGTCTCATTGTTAGTATTAGGCTTCAAAATAACAACTTATGTCTAAAGGGTACCATGTAAAGATACCAAGTAGTTGATAAGATGTTTAGGGTTCTAAATAGATATCCTATAACATACCCGGCCTTAAACCTGCTGGGTTATGCCACACTTAAACTATTTTGGAACTTAATACATTGTAACATACTTGGTCTCCCAGGCTGGCCATGCCAACTCCATAAAAAAAACAATACCATTTATATATATATAAAACTTAAAGAAGACAAACATATTATGCAAACACATAGATTCATGTGGAAATAATAGTAAAATATACATCCAACATACACAGGAAAAAACCATAAACATAAGCACATGTATAAATAAACAACATTTAAATTATTACACAATTGATACTTATCTTTTATAGAAGACTACCAATTGTGTGCAGACCTTCCATGATCCTCCTAGCCTTAGACTAAGCTGCTCATAACTCTCAACAGTGGGTCACCACCGAGATGGGACTAAACTCCACCCAGGTAAATGGATTCCTAGGCTAGGCCGAGACAATACAGACAACATGAAGGATTTAGTTCCATGAGCCAACTCAAACTACCAACCTACAGTCTCTCATTCCCCACATGATTTTCCCACCTTAGGAAGTGTTCTCCTTCTCTGCTCAATAGTCCTTTGGCTGCCCCACTTCCCTTCCAGGGCCTCAACACAGGATGGACAGGAAGTCTTAAAGAACTATAGTTGCAATTGGGTTCCCTTAGGAAATCACTTTCCCAAAACTTCTCTCAACTGGAGAGAGTTTCTCATGGGCCTAACAACCCACCTCTTCAATCCATAGGCTTGACAACCCGCCTCATAGGCTTGACAACCCGCCTCTTCAATTCCTCGGGCTTGAAAACTTGTTTCTTCAGTTCAATGCTTAAGTCAACCAGTTACAGAGAATGGTGAAGAAAAAAACAACATTCAAATAAGTCACAGGTGATGGCAACAACAATTTTCAAGGCATGGGACAAATGATGCTCATAAAACAAAGGTATAGGTAACAAAAGAGTGCATGCATGCTCCAGGAGTGTGTGAATGGATGAGTGAGTGAATGGCTTCATGAGTGGGAAACAAACTAATTTCCACCACACTTATTTACATGCGCCCTTGATGACACATAGCTCTCAAGGAGCTCATTTCTCTCCATTTGGGATTCATCCTCTTTCCCATAAGAACTTAGGATAAAATAATTATCCTCACCATAGTATTTAGGAATAATATTATAATATTCCTTTGGCAATAATCCCTCTAGCCTATCCCCCTTTCCTAGGCACTTAGACCCTCCCTTTCCCTTCCTAGTGGAGTTTAGTCCCCCATACTCTTTTATCATGGTTGGTCTACATATAGAGATGTGTTTTGTTAATGATATGAGTGTTTACATATACAAAAATAGGCTCAATGGCCTTTAGCATCTAGGCTCTCTAGCCTAATAATCACATAAGACTTATGGCCTATAATAACCTGGATCACCAGCCTATAAAACATATTTATATTTACATTTAAATTTACACTTGGGGTTCAAATTAGGGGTATTAAATTCCCCTCCCCTTATTTATGCATTGTCCTTAGTGCATTATATACCATGTATAATTCAAAACTCTTCAAAAATCTCCAAATATTTTTAATTCGAAGCTTGTTATCCACATAGTTCTCTTCTTTCAAGAACCAATTCATGTATTAATACTATAGTTAGAAGTCATTTTCTTTATTCCATAGAGATTATTCAGTAAATAATTCAAATCATTGTTCTTTATTACATTCTTCAATTAAACCTCATTAAAAGCACCGACTGGATGCAGATCCACAACGTTCCACCCAACCTTAGATCTCACTACTGATAAATTATCATCAGTGTATCATCCCCGAGAAGGGGCTATGACTCCACCAGGGAAATGGCTTCCCAAGATAACCACTGTTCACAATTAATACCAACATGGTCTAGGTAAAGATACCAAACCTCAACAACACTCCAAGAAATAGTCTCTCATTCCCCACATGATCGTGCAGCTCAAGGTAGTTTTCCCCTTCTCTGCTCAACTGTCCTTCGACTACACCCCTACCCTTCTCGGGCTCTAGCATAGGCCAGGCAAAAATTTTGAGATCACCATGGCTCCAAGAGTTCCATCTTCCCTCAGAGGTCTCCAAATACCCTCCAAGTCTCATACCTAGGAACGTATCCCCACACTTCTCCCTCTAGGGCTCCATTCTTCTCCAAGGAAACCCAAGGAGAATTATACGCACAACTAGATGCACCTGGGATCTACAGGGTAATATCCATTGTCTCCAATGAACGTATTCCCTAGAGATACTCTTTGTAGTCAACATTCCAACTTTAATAAATATTGTCTCATCTGCATCACACACATGCAGTTATCATGAGAGAACATTATAAAAATTCCATTTTAGAAATCAAATTAATTTCATAAGGAATTCAACTTTTCTCAAAATATGAAATTCTATCTCAGAATTTTTCATGGTTGTTGCCATAGTAGGAATGCAGTCTTCCATATGGATTTCAGAAACACCATACCAAATACCACATTTCCTACAATGCTTCCATCTTGCATTCAACCAACAGATTGTCAATATTTCTTATACATCATACTTTCATTGCAATATGTACCAAAACTTTACAAAGCAATCTTAGAATTTTCTACACTTAACAATTCAATCACAACTATCAAAAAAATTATTTAATGGAATGAATTATCATTTTATGCATATGCATGTTCACAATTAATATCAGTAAATCCATTACTATTTTTTCTGAACATAAATTTTCCGGTAGTCAATGCTCATGTGACTACTTGACTTGCAACTTTCCTATTGTAATGTCCTAACAACTCTTGAAACATTCTCAACTCCATGAGTTTGTAATATTTCATTCATTAGTATAATTATTTACATTCAATAACATATATGCATTCACTCACAAAATGAATTCAACAAATGCATTTAAGTATACAATAATATCATGCATGAGTGCAACTCTACCATTTACTATGCATGAGTGCAATTCTCAATGCATATCTATTCAATGCACCTTTGCATTGATTTTCAGAATGCTCTGTATCTAGGTCATGTATCTCACCATTGGTAATTTGGAGATCTGGCCAAAGCCTTGACACATTCTCCATACACTTCCTATTGTCTTCTCAATTATTTGGATGCCTTCCTTTTCAACCCGAACAATACACCAAGAATATAATTCTATGATGTTCATTAGTGTTAGCAAAAAGGTTGCAGTCCAAGTTTTATTTATAAGTAGGAAGTTCATTGGATATTATGTGGTGCATATCCTTTCCATATCCATACCTTTCCATAACCAACCATGTCATGGTCTCAAACATGACTAGTTTTTCCGACATCCAATCCTATAATAGGTTCATACCCTTTATTGCTTTGGTTATTACCTCATAACCAAATTAAAATGGCATGATACAATGTTAGTGTGTGCATTCAAAATCTAATAAGATTTGATAATTATTACAGGCCTCCATCCTTTACTAGGCCTGGTGGTATCTTATTCACATTAATGCATTCCACTAAAATAATAATGTGATTTTAGAAATAAATTTGGCTGAGAAAATTCATACCTAAACTCCCTTCATAAATTATGAAATAAGAGTAATTAAAAATCATACATGCATAGCTTCCATTAAATGAATTTGATGATGCTACCTAATTAGCCAATGACAATAGAAGTTCCCATGCCTATTTTATCAGTCTTATAATCAACACTTAATATTTATGTTGCCACCTTCCATATGCAACAACATCAATAGCAACACTTGAAAACATGCAAGAATTTTCTCTTTCTATGTATGGTTGTCCAACAAACCATAGCATAATTGTTGATATAGTAATTGCAGCAACCTCTTTCTCCTTGTATCACTTTTCCTTGCTGATCCCAGAAGTCTTCAATTCTTCCTGGATTCTTGAATCTTCTTGTGCTCTCACTGTAATCATTGTACATGATTATTTCTCCCCTGAGCACTTTCTATCCAGATCACTCTTGGCTACTTTTGCATTTCCATCCAAATACTATGCTAATATTAACCTTTGGTATTCATTTATTTCCTAGATCCATCTAGACCAACTCACACTTGGACAAATTATAATTCCAATCATGTTTCCTTATAGACTTTGGATCTTCAACATCCATTTATTTTTTGGGAATGAACTACTTCAACCCTTTCCTAACTGAATACTTTAGCACTTGAGGTCTCTTGCACCATTCTCTTCTCTTTTCTTAGCCAACCAACCTCAAACTTGACTTGCATAGCCAATCTCTAACATACTATAAAGATGCACATATGCATTCCTTTCCATCTGCATAGAATTAATTGGAAGTAATTAACATTGCTTTTAATTTATCATTGTAATTTCCAGTGATACTTCCAACCTTTGGGAATGACACTCATGTCTCTATACAACTTGAGATGGATTCTTGTTAGGTACCATCTACTTTGCATTCTATACCAAGCATAGAACCATTTTCTTCTTCATAGTTCCTTATAGATTCCTCTTTAGAAATTCATTTATTTTTCAAGTTCTTCTTGACTTGAGATCTCCATGCTAGAATCTGTCTTATCTACTTTGCACACTTGTACCCATATATTATGATGATATTAATTTTCAACATTCCATTATTACTTGGATCCCTCTAATCCAACTCCTACATGACCAAATTACATTTCCATTCATGTTCCCGGATTAACCTTGGATATTTAACACTAATTTCTTTATTGAAGAAAATTGATTTAGCCTTTCTTTGACTGATCATATTAGCACTTGGGTTTTCTTAATGAACCATTACT
This sequence comes from Picea abies, assembly GCA_900067695.1. Taxonomy (NCBI): domain Eukaryota; kingdom Viridiplantae; phylum Streptophyta; class Pinopsida; order Pinales; family Pinaceae; genus Picea; species Picea abies. The sequence continues at coordinate 8,900 of CBVK0103569979.1, forward strand.
TCCTCCTGTATTGACCCATCTGATTTCAAATTGACTTGCTTAATCAACTTCCATCATGTCATATTGATGTCCTTCATACCATGCTTCCATTGTGTACTTTGATAGAAATAATGGAGGTGCTACCTCCAAACTAGAGGACTGATCCTTGGAGATGTTACATCTTATCTCCAAATATACTCCTTGTTTCTCTTTATCAGAAAAATATAATTTTAACCTATCAGTATTTTAGAGAATATATTCCCACACTCTACTACCTTATCTGTACATCGACATCCTTTAGAGTGAATTTACTTTCACTACATCATTCACTGCATGATCTACTCTTATACTCAATTTCCATTGAGCACCTTGATTAACATGAGTGGATTTCCTGTAGTGGGTTCCCAAACTTCATGGTTGCACCCAGATTCATATATTAACATTCTTTAGTATTGACCTTCGATCATCTTGTGGGATATTCTTGACATAAAATTATGTCCTCAAGTTCCTTAGCTCCTTCTTGATATCAGGTCCAAACTCTTTCATATTCCATAAAACCATCCTTCCTTATTCCCATTATTTGCATATCCATATGAACCTAGGGTACATGCATTATCATGTATTGTAAATGGCTTTCCCCACCTAGCATTCACATTTTGATCTGAAAAATTGTCATCCAGATTGTTTTCCCAAAACAAGAATTTCATTAGGGTTTTCCATGTTTCTTATTGAACCCAACATCTAATCTAATAAATTATTAAAGATCCAAAATGTAAAATGAAGAATTGTCTTTGTCCTTCTTTCTTCTATCTGTAGACATATCTAGCACTCTTTATGTTTTAATTGTAACCAAAAAAAAAAAAACAGGCATACAACAAAATTTGTTAGCTAGAACCACAATATACAATTTTGGTAACATATGCACAATTTTTCTTTTTAGCTCATGTAGCCGTCTTCCACTTCAATCATATGTGACTGAAACTTAGCTTGCTTTCTATCCAAGGATGCATAGATCCTAGGTACACTTATGCCCATGTCCTCCACTATTTCGACGTGTTGTACACTATGAACAGTCATCAATTTTTCACCCTTGAGAGGACAGACTCTAAACATATTATCTTCTCCACAACCCCAACATTTAATAGGTGGTTGTATTTGTCTTTTCCCCCCTATCTCAATCATTCTAGGTTCAATAATGCATCAAGACTTTTTCTTATGATTTTTCCTAAGATATTGACTACCCAAGTCAATTTTCTAGGTGAACAATTATATTCTATAGTTCAAGACCTTTCCAATGGTTTCTCCATTGCTCAATTCCGATTTTTGAGCAGAAATTTATGAATGTTTCAAAATTATGCTTCCTGGGAGGTAATCCCTGTACAATTGTTCTTCTTCTTCAGAGCCGAATTGGCTCTTGAACCCCTTGTTATCTGACTAATCGGTAGGTGTGGACACTAACAGATCTCCCTATATCCACCTAGATCTAGAACAAAACAGGACAGGACATGACTCTTTCCCTAAATCTAGAACAAAACAGGACAGGACATGACTCTTTCCCTAAGTTTTGACTATTGAATTGACTAGGAGGAATGAACAAGTAACATACCTTATTATCGCTTCCTAGGTTCTTTGTTGCTCCCTCTTCACTCCAGTGCTCTCATGAAGTCAATACGAAGACAACACAAACCAACCAAAGTGAAGATAGAACAATATATTCAATAGTCAACCTATGTGTATGATCAAGGAATTACACAATAAAGTGGAAATAGCTTTA
>CBVK0103569981.1:0-31708 GCA_900067695.1 Picea abies
CATATCCCTTTCCCAAATTTCCCCCCACCATTTCTGGTGAGTATCTCTTTATTTTTACACAAGCTTGAGGAGGATAACATATTCTTGTTGATGTAATCTCATCCTTTAGATGAGTCCCTCGAATTATTTTTTAACAAACCCTAAGAAGGAGTGGTTCAGTACCATTACGGGTCTGTCAATGTTTGTTTAACGAGTCCAGAGATAGAAAACTCAAAGGTTTTTCATGATTATAGAGTTTAGAAAAACACTTAAAAGAGAACTCTCTCAGTTCCTTTTTCGTAAAATAGTCTAGATGAGACTGAAAAAGAGATAAGTTATTGCTCACCAGACACTTATTTCAGATACTTTGTTGAGCATGAAAATAGCAAGGTCGCTCGGCTATCTTTTCATGTTTAGAGAGTTTGAAAAGAGCTTAAAGAGGACTCCAGGGGGGTTCCTTTTTTGTATAACCTTGTTGAGCCCAAAAAAGTGATAAAAGTATGCTCAATCACATTCTCATGTATTTACGAGTGCAAGAACGGACAAAGACCATGCTCGAGGTTTTATACAAAAACCATAAAAAACAATCAAAAACACGCGATGTCAAAGAAAAACATGTATGTATCTCTGTATTTGACCATCAAAGTTGTTACACCTGCAAAAGTTACACTCAAAAAGACATTAGGGATTAGGGTTTAAATAGACATATAATCATAAAAAAACAAATGACATAGTAAAAGAAAATAAAAAGGAGTAAATACTCTTTTTACCACATCATTTTTACCTGTCCACTATTTGAGCTCAAAAACCCCTCTTTTACCCGCAAAGTTCGACGTCAGATTGCAGGAGTTACAAGCATCTGTTCAGCGAGCCGTCAACGACAGTGAGGTAGGCTCTTTGTTCTTAACACTTTCATGGTTTAATTTTGCAATTTCATTGGTTAAAATGTCATTTTTCATTTGATTTTCCAAGCTCTACTTGCGCGCTGCCATTCTCACAGGCAGGATACATGGGACCTATGAGAATGGGGCATTCTCGCAGGTGCGCCTAAGGCAGCCTGTGAGGTTCTCGCACTGTGCACACAGGGCACCTGTGAGAACCACAAAGCTCAAAAAAAAATTTAAAAATTTACCCAATGAAAGAGAATGAATTCATGAAAAAAGTTTCTAATCTTCTTGTTGTGTCTCTTATGCAGATAATTGGCCATCAAAATGGTGCTTGAATGGCATGAAAGGGAGCACGAAGAAGACAATGCAATGGAAAAAAATCATCCACCTACTATTTCTTCTTTGAGAGACTGTGGACTCCTGAATTACTTTCGTATCCTAGGCATGAGGGCCCAAGTCAGGTTGTTAGAGTAGCTGGTGCATATGTGGGACCCTTATCAGCAGGTATTTCATATGGGGGTCCAGACACTGTCCTTAGATATTGAGGACATTTACTTTTTGACTAGATTGTCATGGTGGGGGTACTATGTGAGCCTGACTGGTAGCAGAGGTGGTGGGGTGATACGAGATCGGTCTCGGCATTCCTGCTGAACCGCTCTTCCGATCTCACGCGAGCCGTCAATGACAATGAGGTAGGCTCTTTTTCCTTTATTCTTTCATGGTTTAATTTTGTATTTTTATTGGTTAAAAATTCATTTTTGAATTGATTTAGTGAGCCCTAATTGCGCACTGCCATTCTCGTAGGTGGGCTACACGGGACCTGCAAGAATGGGGCATTCTCGCATGTGAGCCCACAACATACTGTGAGGTTCTCGCACTGTGCAGAAAGGGCACCTGCGAGAACCGCAAAGCTCAAAAGTTTTTTAAAAATTTACCCAATGAAAGAGAACCAAATCATGAAAAAAGTTGCTAATCTTCTATTTGTGCTTCTTGTGCAGATAATTGGCCATCAAAATGGTTCTTGAATGGCGCAAAAGAGAGCATGAAGAAGACAATACAATTATCGGAAATCATCCACCTACTATTGCTGCTTTGAGAAACTGTGGCCTCCTGAAGTACTTTTGTATCTAGGGCATGAGGGCCCAAGTCAGGTTATTAGAGTACCTTGTGCATATGTGGGATCCCAATCAGTAGGTATTTTATGTGGGCATCCACACACTGTCCTTAGATATTGAGGACATTTACTTTTTGAATGGATTGTCATGGTGGGGGTACTACGTGAGCCTGACTGCTAGCAGAGGTGGTGGGCTGCTCATGAGTGAGTACTGCTCCATTCACTATATTCCCGAGGCAGAGAGGAAGAAAGGAAAAGTAGCTATTTGGGGGGTACGGGATTTGACCCTTCGTACTATCTTATTCACCATAGCTCGGATGGCAAGGAGCTCCGCTCCTCACATGGCGCTACAGAGTTACTCCCAGTATGCTATAGAGGTACTGAGCCTCGAGTTTTCAACTGGGCAGATGCAATTCTTCGTAGAGTAAAAAGGTAGTTGACCAAATGCAGACGAGGCAACCTAAAGCAATTCAGGTACGGATCTTTGCTAATGTCCTTCTTCCTTGAGAGGGTTCCATTACTGAGGCTGTAGGTTGAGTGGAATTTATCGACTCCCAGGGATCCAAGGATGCTAAGATGGTGTGAGCTTATGGCCCGCAACATAGCAGGACCGATCATCAAGTATGATGATACCTTCTTTGACTGGCTTCAACCACAGATGTTGATGGTTGACGAATATGCTTATGCCAGGTTGGATTTCTGAGGAGATATGGATTTAGTACTACCAAAGGATGCTCAGTGGGGGGAACTTGGTAAGAAGTACACACATTTTTTCTTTTTAAATTTTTTTTGTGAATTTTAATCATATTCAAATGTTTTTTATATGTTCTTCCAAAGACTAAATACAAAATTCATTTTTGATGACATAGATGTTGGACCTTACTAACCTCCTGGTACTTCTCCCATTCAGCGGCGAGGAGAGGTAGTGGTAGTGCCACAATATGCCGAGGATTATCAAGTGGTGGAACAAAATCTAGAGGGCCTGACTGTAGATATTCCAGACATGCCTCTTGAAGAGGTTCCATGATGCGATCAGCATCATACTATAGGGGTGTCAGGATCCATGAGTCGACTGATCCGTAGAGTTTCCCAGGTAGTCGTGTGTTACCGTGAACGTCATCCATGACGTCACTTTGTAGAAGCTATGAGCTTCATATTTTGACATTTTGGTCTTCGGACAAAACCTTTTTTGTAAAAAACTCTTTTGATCGTTATATATACAGACGACTTCTACCGGTTTATCATGTGTTGTGTGAACATTGATGTGATTGATTTATAAATGATTCAAATGTATGTCTAATACATAGTTAGCCAATGCATCTGTTAATGTATTTAGACATATAGGAATATGTTGATATTCAATGTAATCAAAATAACATTCCAAGAGGTGAATTTGCAAATACACCCGTAACAAAGTAGGACTTCGAATAGTATAGACATTACTTAACTGTAGTACTACAAGCTGCGAATCGAGTCGCACAACCAAATAACGGATTCTGAGTGAGATAGAATCAACCAATAATTCAATAATGGTGCTATACTCTGCAATGTTGTTGGTCACATGGCCGAGACACACACCTCATAAGGAGACAAGTTCATTTGTAGGGGCGTAAATTGCCCACACGACGGAAGAAAGGTTCTGAGTACTACGGCTAGCGCCATCAGTGAAGCCAATATCATGTGTTGTGTGAACATTGATGTGATTGATTTATAAATGATTCAAATGTTTGTCTAATACATAGTGTGCCAATGCATTTGTTAATGTATTTAGACATCTAGGAATATGTTGATATTCAATGTAATCAAAATAACGTTCCAAGAGGCGAATTCACAAATACACCCGTAACAAAGTAGGACTTCGAATAATATAGACATTACTTAAATGTAGTACTACAAGCTGCGAATCGAGTCACACAACCAAATGATAGATTCCGAGTGAGATAGCATCAACCAATAATTCAATAACAGTGCTATACTCTACAATGTTGTTGGTCGCATGGCCGAGACACACACCTCGTAAGGAGACAAGTTCATTTGTAGGGGCGTAAATTGCCCACGCAGCGGAAGCAAGGTTCTAAGTTCTACAACTAGTGCCATCAGTGAAGCCAATATAGGGTAGCGAAGACTTCGACATCTAGAAATCAAACACAATGTCACATAAGGGAAGAGACCAGATAACGACAAAAGAAAGCTATAGTAACACACAATAAGTATGATACAATAAAAATACAAGTACTCGTGCATAGATGATTTTATGCATAGTACTTCTTCAAGTACAACCCATTTATGGGTTCACTCAAAGGGATACCATCGTAATCTACCAACTCATAAGCTCTTTTTTCCAAAACTTGTCGAACGATATAAGAACCTCGCCACATGGCTTCAAATTTCCTAGTTCCTAACATATCTTGATCTTTTTCATAGAGAAGAACAAGATCACCTTCGGAGAAAATGCGAGGCTTGACATGTTTGTTGTATTAGGCCTTGACACGCTTTTTCTGAGCTTCGATGACTAAGGTGGCATCGCATCGAGTTTCATCTAATCATATCATAAGATACAATAGACATTCTTCCTCAACAGAAGTATTGGGTAGGAGTTCAACAACTAGCTTTAAAGAGGGTATCTCGCATTCAATTAGGAGAATGGCTTCCACACCATAGACTAACTGGAAAGGTGTAAACTAGTAGTGGACTTGATGGATGTCCGGTACGCCCACAATGCTGAAAACAACATTGTGTGCCAACTTGTTTTATGAATCCCTATCATTCATCGAAGCATAGTTATGAGAACTTTGTTAATTTCTTCGACTTGGCCATTGGCTTGTGGGTAATAGGGAGTTGAGTTATCATGGCGAAGACCCAACTTTTCAGTAAGTTTGAACATCATAAAATTCCTAAAGTGGCTACCGTGATCAGTGACGATAGCTTGGGGAACACCAAAACAAGCTATGACATGATTAAAAAGGAATAATGTTGCAGTCTTTCCAGTTTTTTCAAATGTCGGCATCGCCTCGACCCATTTCGTAAAGTAATCGATGGCTACAATAATGTAACCATGCCCCCCAGCCGAGTGAGGGTGACATGTCATGAAATTGATGCCCCATTTTGCAAAGGGACCAACTGAGACCACAGGGTGAAGAGGAGCAGGATGTGACCGTATCTTGTTATTATAGGTCTGGCAGGCATGGCATTTTTGAACGACGATGATGCAGTCGTTAAATAATGAAGGCCAAAAATACCTTGCTCATAAGATCTTCTGGGCAGTAGCATACCCAGACATATGACCACCACAAGCTCCAGAATGACATTCATTTAGAGCTTTCTCAGCCTTGTCAAACATTAAACAACGTTGAAAAATAGAGTCAATCCCCCGACGATAAAGAGTATCCCCAAGGATAATGTATTGACGAGCTTGGTATCATATTTGACGTCATTCAGTACTAAAAAAAGTTGGCTGGAAAGTCTGGGTTTGGAGATACATAATGATATCACCATACCAAAAATCATCAGTGCTAATAAGGAAAAGAGATTCATCGGGTAATGAATCATCTGCTACATTTTCCATTGCTAAATGGGGAAAGTCGCATATCAACTCAGCAAAGAATAAGGACTTCTTAGACTTAGCGTGTTCAAATTCCAAGTCAAACTCCTAGAGTATCACAATCCATATGGAGTATTTTCCCCCTAGCAATTGATGTGTAAGAATGTGTTGCATAGGGTTGCAATGAGAAATCACTGTAGTCTTGCGTGAGAGAATATAGTGCTGGAAGCGTTGGACAACTTGGATGGCAGCCAAGGCCAGTTTCTCGACATGTAAATACTTGATTTCAGTAGGCGTTAAACTTTGACTCAAGTAGTAAATAACATGTTCATCATGAGCATCATCCTCTTGGACGAGAACCATGCCAATGGTGTACTCCGAGGCAGCAAGATAAAAAAAATAATCATGACTGTAATCGGGGGGAAAGAGAAGTGGAGCTCATGTTAGGGACAACTTCAAAGCTTCAAAAACATTGTTGGTGATGGTATCCCAGATGAACTCAGAATCCTTTTTGAGGAGTCGCGTAAATCCACGAGTGATCTAGGCATAATTTGGGATAAAATGACGAAGAAAGTTTGCTTTCTCCTACAAACTTTGTAACTAGAGAAGAGTAGAAGGAGGAGGGAGATTAAGGATCACCTCAACCTTTAAAGGATCCACCCATATTCCTTGATGCAAAATGATAAAACCTAGAAGGTGGCCAGATTCCATGTAAAAAACGCACTAATGAGGATTCAAACGTATACGATAGAATCAACAACAAATGAAAATGGCTCGGAGGTGGGTTGGGTGATCGACTTGGAACATTGAATGAGCAGGTAAATCGTCCAAATATGGTTGAACGATGTGCTTGATATCATGGAAAGCATAATACATAGCACATTGAAAAGTTGCGCCAACGTTCCTGAGACCGAAAGGAAGTTTCCTATATGCAAAAGTACCCCAAGGACAAATAAAAGCAGTCTTATGTTGATCCTGAGGAACAATGTTGATTTGATTATACCCAGAGAAACTATACATGAGAGAGAAGATTTCACTTCTGGCGCAATCGTCGACAATCTGATCGACGGAGGGGGTAGGAAAGTTGTCTTTGGAACAAGCTTTGTTGATATCCCTATAATCAATGCATACACAAATGGTGCCTTGTTTCTTGTCAATCGGGACAAGATTGGAAACCTAGTCGGTGAGAGCCACCAGATAAATAAAGTCAACTTTCAAAAGTTTCTCGACTTCGCGCTTGATAGCATCCTCTTTACGTGGGTGAACTAGATGAAGGCATTGCCAGACAGGTTTAGTGCCAGGTATGTCTTTATCTCATGTATCACAATCGCAGGGTCGATACCTGACATTTCTTCATAGCTCCAGGCGAATATGTCACAAAACTCTTTGAAAATGGATGTGTAGGTAACGATTTCATCAGAAGAACATGAAGCTCCGATGTGGACATTTTCGACAATTCCAGGTTTGATGAATATGTCAAGGGGAATAGTGGGTGAGATATTTCTTAAGTTCCCTTTGGAAAACACATCGTGTGCAGACTCAGGAACGGTGGAAATGACGAAAACGGTCGATGGAGTCGACATCTGTTGGTAGTTCTCAATAGTATGTTTCTCCAGAAAGAGGATGGAACGATGATGTCCATCGTCCCAAGGGGTGTCCTCCATGAAAGACATGATCATCTTGTCAGTGGGAAAAATGACATGAAAAGGATCGGGAGAAAACTCACCAAGAGAAGGAGTAGAAGGTGTTGTCGATTGAATGGCCTGATAGGCAGATTCAACTGGACTTAACGACATCGCGTCACCGAAACAAAGTTGATCTCCAGGGTCAGGTACTATCCAAGGGTCATCATACACAGGAAGTTCATGAGGCAAAGTGGAGATCATGTTGATAGAAGCAACAGACGAGCATGGAACATCGGGCGGTGGAATGGGGAAAGTACCCATTAACGAAGAGTCTTTTAAAAGGCCTACACCGACGTTTTCATAACCTGGTGGGGTTTTAGCAATAAACAGTACGTTGCTAGTACAAGTATCAGAATTGAAGAAGGCTAGTTGGTTGACAGTAACAACCTTTCCTTGATGAGGGAAACATACTACACGGAAAAGGATCGACACAATGGCGTGGATGGAATCGATCCAGCTGCGGCCAAGCAGAAGATTATAATCAAGGGGAGCATCAAATACTTCCACTTCGACTTGGAACGTTTTTCCTTCTAATGTGATGGGAAATGACAGAAGGACACCGTAGGGCTTAAAACCAGATTCGTTGAAGGCTTTAAGAGTGTTCTGGGATTCATTCAAAGAAGGAGAGCCAATGGCTTTCCAACAAGAAAGAGACATAACACATGTCGAGACACCCTCATCGATAATGGTGCGACAAATGTTTTTGTCAGAGACAACCACTTGGATCTGGAATGCAAGTTGAGGGGGTAACCTTGGAATGTGATCTTCCAAGTCAAAGATTATTAAATTCGTGTCTATCATATCTATTCCATCCCTGGCCTTCAACAGTGCCTTCTGTTGTGCAGGACAAGTCTGAAGGACTTCGAGGGATGACATCGCAGAAGGTGCTTGGGCAAGATCTTCAAAAATGATGTAGTTCTGGGCCACACAAGCATGAGGATTGAAAGATGATTTCCGAATGATGCCCTTTTGGGGGGGTCGTAGAACTGTGTCGAGGGTCAGTCATTTGAGATGAAGAGGACCGTTGGTAGGTGGAGTCACGGGAGAGGGTTGTGCTGAAGAAGGCAGTAGATCATCAACCTTCTCCTTAGAGGGAGAATAATCTTTGGCCCGAGTAGTGAGTGCAACATTACTCTGCTTAGAATTTCTAGTACACATCAAAACATATTATGTAGTAGAAGAGGAGGGTTGGTCATGGATGACCAACTAAGCCTGTTGTTGAGATGGGAAGGGTTGGGACAAAACGGCCGGTGCAGGTGGTTTTGCAGATCCTTGAAGGAACTTAGTGACCTTGGAACGTTGTGAACAATCCTTCATGTAGTGATCATCACCATAGATAAGACAAGGGTATCGTGGTTTGCGCTTATCCTGATCGTCAACAAGGGTAGTTTTGGTTTGCTCTACTTGAGGAGTTTTTTTTCCCTCCTTATTCTTACCCCTTCCCTTTCTAGATTTTTTTTTACCGGCAGGGGTAGATTGAACTTCATTTACCTCTGAAGTCTTGCCAGTGGGAGGGGCAGGAGATGAAGCATTTTCAACATTAGAAGAAGAAGATTTGGGGTTTGCACTTGACACAGAATGTGGTTGGGCTTGGGCAGTACCAATCACACCGTCAGCTGCATGCGAGGCAACTGGATTAGTTGAAGTGTTGGAAGTAGAAGGATGAGGTAAGTCAGCTAGTAAATCGTAAAGGGTTCCCATTTGTGAATAAATGAGGTCAAGATATTGAGCACGAATTATAGCTTACTCTTTCGTGACTACGCCACCCATGGCAATGTCCTTACCGATGTCATTCACAAATGATTTTGTGAACCACTCTACCAACAACTGATCAGGGAGCTCAAGTTTAATGAGACATCATCTCCTTCGCCACTCATGGATGTGATCAGATATATGAGTGCCTTTGTTCTATTTGAAGGAAGTTAAAATCTTAGTCCCCATATCATAATGGATCGGTAACTGGTAATGCGTAAGGAAAGACATAGCTAGGGTGTTGAAGTCAAAGAAGAAACTTCGTGGAAATTCAATATACCACTTCGCAGAAAAACTTGTAAGGGTTCGTTGAAAAAGATGTAAATGAATAGAGTCATCCATCAATGAGTTGGATGAGTACCATAGGTGAAAAGTCATAACATGATTGTTTGGGTCCTCTCCCGCTTTGCCGTCGAATTTAGGAATGTCCGATGGAAGCTTGGCTAGTATAACAGGCCATTGGGGAGAGTGACGAATAGGATCATTTAATATCCTTGACAAATCCGGAAGATACAAAGTGGCTAGAAAGGGTAATTGTCGATTCACCTGCAGGTACTGGTGGCTTTGGGGAGGAAGTCCTGTCGGCAAACTAGTAGGACCATAAGAAGTCTGCATATAATGTGAAGACCTAGGCAGATTCGGTTGTGGTTGGAGAGGATAGTAGCTCATAGGATTATACCCTGGAACAGGGGCTTGAGTTTGAGCATTCACCACCCAAATGGGATTGAACAAACCTGGATATGGTTGGCCCATACTAGGGGGTATTACGGATGCAGCTGGAAACTGCTGTCGCCCAGTCATTTGAGGAGGATTTTGTATCAACTGATTCCAATACTAGGCCAAGGACGAAGGTATATTTTTCCCATAAGGTGGGGTCGGTCCTCCCATTGAATGTGGTGTTCCAATTGGGGGCAATGTTCCAATTGGGAGTTGTATTCCAATTGGGACTTGAGTTCCAAAAGGAATTTGCTCGCTGAGAGGGGGTTAAGTCAGACAACCTTGGTGAAATTGTCCACCAACCAGAATCTGGTAATTTGGATTGAAGGACGGAATAGTGCCACTAGGATTTGGATTTCCAGTAGAAGATGAAGAAGGTCCTCCAAAAGGAAATTGAGGGAGTGTTGGAACAAAACCAGGAAGAAAGTTCCCAGAAGAAGAAGGACCGCTAGGAGAGTCAGATGGAGTTTATGCAGGGGTAGGAATGGAAGCATTCAACACACGGTATCTAGGTGGTAGCATCTAAGTGATGTTGGGCATTCACGGTGTTTTGATAGGAGCAAGACTAACCATAGTAAACCCAGTTGGAACACTCATAGTATCTGTGAGATGGGCCATTCCAGCAGTGATGGTAAAGTGATAAGCGGTAGTCACTAGTACTGTCTCTGTACTAGAAATTTTAGAAATCACAGGTGGGTTGATTTCAGAAATCACAGGTGAGCCTGGACCAAAAAGGTCCAGTCGGAGATCCAAAATACACAACAATTAAGTCTCCGAAAGAGTTTGCTCGCATAAAACCTCTCTCAGAATCGGGGTAAAGTTGAAAGTCCTCTCGATTATTTGTAATTCGAAAATGTTCTAGAGAGTCAGTTCATTCCACTTGTGGTGTGGTGATGACTGTGACTTCACTTTGCCGAGGAGAGCCCTCAAGTGTACTTGTAGGCAAGGGTTGAGAACCTTCCAGATGCTCTGGAGATAAACCCTACATTCTATGTGAATGATGTGGAGGAGCTATTGTAAATGAGTGAAAAACTTCATGAAGAAAATCCTATGGTAAAATTTGAGAGACAAACAACACGTGCTAGTAAACAAAATCTAGGAAGCAATCACCAAGCAAACCAGACCTTCTAATTCCGAAGCCACTAGTTGGTGATGAAATCCAATGTCGCAACAACGAGACGAGAAGGGGCTAGGCTAGGGTGGAAAGTTTACACTAACAACCTGCTTAACGGACTTACACCCTGGTGCAAGCTCCCACACATAATCGTGGGTATACCCTCCAAAGAGCCCGAGTGAGTTTGGTCAATGTCAAGTCTAGGTACTGTGAAGACTTTCCCCTCCATAGTCACCTCGTGTAAGAACCTAGAAATATAGGCCACTAAGGTCACCACCAACAACAATAAACCCTAGGGGGACAGTTGACAGTCCAATCCACACACAAGGGCAGGGTATCTAGCCCAAAATCAACTCAAAAGGATTCCACTCATCATTGTGGGTATACCTTCGAGTGATCCCCGTAATACGTGCAATCTCTACACTGATATCAACAAAGTAGGGTGAGTAACTCTGTCAATAGAAATGCAACCTCGTGTTTGACCCTTGTGTGAGAAGGGCTTCCTAGGACAGGATATTGCAAATGGAATTTAACACTCCCTAACACAAGATTCTATTGTGTGTTTTGTGCTTTTGGAGAGTGTATCTCTCTTCCTACTCCAAAGCGCTAACCTAGATAAATGTTGGTGTAATAGAGCCCTAGAAAAGAGTTACTAGTTAAATTTTATGATTGCACAGTGTTATTAAGAGCTGTTGTTTACTCAAAGGAAATGGAGATGAAACTAATGTTGTATAAGACTCTGATCCAACGATGCATGGATGAGAATGAAAGATATCACTTTTTGTTCAACGAATCCTATGTATGGGAGGGAAAGAGAAAGTTTTCCAGATCAACTTTGAACTACAATGCAAAATTTCATTTACAATGCAAATGCAACAAATCATGCATCAATAACAATTCTCTATTGCTTCTTTTTTAATAACTTCAACAATTGATTTTCAATGTTTTCGAAAACGAAAATGATTTTTTGAAAGAAAAATGTTTTTCACTTTTCAAAAAGGACCCACACCATGATAGTGAGAGTACAGAAAATCAAAAACCAATGATAAAAACCCAATCCACTCTTTCAATGAAAACAAAAATAACAAGCAAACCAATCTAGTCTTTTCAATTACATAAGAAAAGTGATCTTTCAAACAATAAACAAATGATAAAGACCAAGAAAACTCAACTTTCAATCAATCATCGGTTCTTAACTAATCAAACACACTCAGATTCTGAAATCAGAGAGTATGGTTATGCCAAGAAAAGTCAATAAACAAAAGTCAAGACAAAAGTGACAAGAAGAGCCTTGAAATCCTAAGACTGTGCATGCACAAAAACGAAGACAAGAAAGACACCAATCAATGGTCCAAGAAACTCTTATGAGGAACCTAGACTGATCTGGGCAGTTGAAGATGCCAAAATTCAAATCCAAAAGTTTGAAAAATGAGTTCGCGGGCTGGCAATACTACACAGTGCGAGAATTAGTGATTCTCGCAGGTGGCCCTTAAGCAGAGTGCGATAACCTCGCACTGAACCTAAAGGAAGAATGCGGACACTATAGATTCTCACAGGCTACAATGAAGTGCAGTGCGAGAACCTCTGAAACTAGTCAAATTTTTGTAAAATGACACAAAATTTGAAGAGGCCTCTGGACCCAGAGGCTCTATCAGGATATCCTGAAGACTCAAATATTGATAGGAAAGGAGAAAAGTAAAACAAGAGCATATGGCCACTAAAAAATACCAAAAGACAGAAAGAAAATGGGATGATCCCCAGTGGAGTTGCCAATTTTGTTATCGGACTAATCGGTAGGTGCAAACACTAACAAATCTCCCTAGATCCACCTGGATCTAGAACAAAACACGACAGGACATGACTCTTTTCCTAAGTTTTGACCATTGAATTAACTAGGAGGCAAGAACAAATAACATACCTTATTATCGCTTCCTAGGGTCTTTGTTGCTCCTGCTTTGCTCCAGTGCTCTCGTGAAGTCAAGACCAAGACAACACAAACCAACCAAAGTGAAGACAACACAATATATTCAACTGTCAACCTATGTGTATGATCAAGGAATTACAAAATAAAGTGGAAATATCTTTATGGGAAAGGGACATGCCACTGTATCATATTAATTGAAAGTAAAGATTACAACCTGATAGCCTTGATGTCACAAGATTCCTTTCGATGGCTCTTGGCTCCAACACACACACTTGCTCAATCCTTGCATGAAGAAGATCAAATCCTCTTGATAGACTTGCTAGAGTCTCCAAGCTTTTGTTCAAGATAAGTCCTTCACACAATTATTTCACCAATTCTCCAATGAATCTTGCTTAACCTTTTCCATGAGAATTCCCTCAATATATAGGAGAGAATGAGATAGTTACTTGGATAAGAATGATCCCAAAATATCAGGGAATCCAGTACAAGGATAACCATTCGAATGCCAACCCATTATTCTAGAAGATTCCCTTTTAGAAGCATCGAGAATTCATCTTTTTCCATGCTTTAGGAAGAGTTCGCACCCTGGCTATTCAACACAGTGCGAGAAGTTCGCACCCTGGCTTAAAGAAGCCTGCGAGAATGGATCATTCTTGCACCCAAATATATTAGCGGTCTACGAACCTTCTTTAAAAATGAGTTTTCTGGGAAGATATGAAAGTAACTTTTCTTAGGAGAAAGTTCTTATAAAGAGCCTGAGTACACCATCATCAATACATAATCATGACGACCAAAATCATGGGTAACAGTTGGGTTTGTCACCTTCTATGGTTTCTGACACCTGTATTGCATATAGGGGACATCGCTTTCGACAATACTTTCTCATTTGCCAAGCTGATATTTGTCTCACCGAGACAGGTTTTCAGATCCCTTGAAGGGTCATCCTTTTTCCTTCTTTGCTCACACATTCTAAGGTTTTATGGTAACAATCCAATCTGGATTTATGGGTGGCTAGCCAGTCCATACCAATCAATAGATCGTACGATCCGAGGGGTAATACGTTAAGGGTTTCTTGGGTGGGAAATTCACCCAACATCAATTGGCAGGTTGGTATGACCTTTGCTACCCTTCTTTTGGCGCCAGTGGCTAACTGTACCAACCATGGCTTGGTTTGTTTTTATGGTTGTAGTTTACACTTATCAACAACTTTAGGGGCTATATAGCTCAAATTTGAACCAGGGTCAATCAAAATAGACACTATATGGTTGCATATCATAGCTTCTATCTCCACCACTGAAGCTTGATGGTCAACTTGGTTATTATCCAAGGCTGCATAAATCTACAGCACACTCCTGGCCACATCATTGACTGTAGTAGCTTCCTGGATGTTATAAATCCTTCGACTATTCTGTTGTCGGTGTGGATAGTCTCTTAGGAGATGTTCTTCTCCATAACCCCAACATTTCAAAGGTTCTCTCTTTGGGTTATCAGTCTTTACTAGTACAGGTCCAGAAGTTTTACTTCCGCCCGACGAGGGAAAGTTCTGCTAGAGTACACTCTGGGATGGAAAGTTCATTCTTGGGTTCTTCTTATAGTTCTTAAATCTTGGGGATTTAATCCCCTTTATCTAAAACCTTGAACTATTCTTTGGTTTCTGTCCTTCATGAGGTTTTGCTCGATGTTCATACTGTTCCTAACAATATGTTGCCTTTCGAATAGTGTCTTCTAGGGTCTTTGGCTCATCAAATTCAATTCTGTTCTGGAAGTCCTTGGGTAGGCCACTAATGAAGTGCTGCACCTTTTCCTTTTCTACTTTTATATAAGGTACATATCTCAACAAGTCGAGGAATTTGTTGACATATTCCTCTATAGTGAGTTGTCCCAGTTTGAGTTCATAAAACTCTTTTGTCTTCTCGTTGAAATATTTTTCCGACAAATACTTCTTCCAAAAGTATTTCTCAAACTGTTCCTAGGATAGATCCTCTTCACAAACCCCTTTCACATTCTTAAGATCTTCCCACCAAATGGAATCCTTTCCATTCAGATTGAAGGTGGCTACTCGGGCCTTCAAATTTTCTGAAAAATCATGGACTCTAAAATATTTCTTTAGTCCAAGCAGTCAGGCCTCTACTTCCTCTCCTTTCTTTATCTCACCATCAAAGGAGGGTGGTTTGGCCTTTCTGAATTCCTCAAATTTATGACCCTTGGAAGTCTTTTGCTTCTTCTATTTTCTTCGATAATAGGAACTGGTTCTGCTGTTGGAAGAGTCTTCTGAATTTCCAACTTCCTTCTCAGAGGAATCACTCGACACTAGTCCCTTACCTCTGGGGTGGACATTTTTCGAGGTTCTCCTCTCAGTGTGGCCACTGATATGACCATGTTTTTGAGTTTCAGGTTCATGCTACATTTGTCTTTGTATATCGAATAAACTCTGTAGTAAAACTGCGTTAATTTCTGTCTGCTTTTCTTGTTCTTTAATCATCCTTTCATTGTCGGCCTTGCAACTTTGCAACTCGACCATGAGACTCCTCATAGTCTTTGCTAGATCTGGAGGGTTCCCTATTGCTCTTCTTTCATCAGACTCTTTGCCTCTATTGTGGGAGCCCTCTCCTACCTCTTGATGAGTCACCGTTCTCTGTGTCTGTAAATTCCCACAGCTGATCGCCCGCTTGGGTGCAAAAGACAAACATTGGTTGTTAGTCAATAGTTAGATACATTTTTATAACCCATGCAAAAACTCATAATTCTTTCACACGCATACACAGTCAGGTTCTTATTTTCAAACTTTGATCCTTTGAATATAAAAGGGTTTAAGATAGAGGGTTACTCCTCTTAGGAGTGTTCCAAATGGAGCTTCTGTGCAACTCATTCATGAACCCAAGCAGGCCAAGTGCTGTAACCATGCTCTGATACCAATTTGTCACATACCCACTACGAAAATTAAAGTTTTTCACCCCTTTTCTTCTTTTCTCTGAAGAATATAATTCCCTAAGTCCTTACGGGACCTGATACAGACCCTACCATCCCTTAACCACACTCATCTAATCGGTGGTTATGGCCACAGGCCTAACCAGTATGGTGTCCTTTCACTCTTCACGACTCAGCGCTACGAGAGCATCGAGTTTTTCGACTCTGATAAACCCTGAAAGGTGATAGTTGACTTCCCTTTGACACTTTTTTCTACTTGCAGCCTCACAGGTTGAAGTGTCGAGCTCTCATGCTCTTCTTCTCCGAAGTCCCGAGACGCGAAAGTCAATGATGGTTTGACTTCCTTTTCACACTTTCTGCAACTCGCAACCTCGCGAGTTGGGGTGTCGAGCCTTGGTGCACCTATCTCGTGAACCTCTAAGATGTGAAAGTCATCAATGGTTTGACCTCCTTTTCGCAATTCTCGCAACTTGCAACCTCGCGAGTTGGGGCGTCGAGCCTTCGTGCTCCTATCTCGCGAACCTCTAAGACACAAAATTCAATGATGGTTTGACTTCCTTTTCTCACTTCTCACAACTCACAACCTTGCGAGTTGGGGCATTGATATTTCCTGCTCCTATCTCGTGAACCTTCGAGACACGAAAGTCAATGATGATTTGAATTCCTTTTCGTACTTCTCGCAACTTGCAACCTAGTGAGTTGGGGTGTTGATATTTCGTGCTCCTATCTCACAAACCTACGAGACACGAAATTCAGTGATGGTTTTACTTCCTTTTCACACTTCTCGCAACTCGCAACCTCACGAGTTCGGGCGTCGAGCCTTCGTGCTCCTATCTCCCAAACCTTCGACATGTGAGAAGTCAACATAATGTTGACTCCTTCCTAGGTGATGCGTGTCCACCCGTCGGCCATGTGGGCCCCCCTGATGGATGTGCCACGTGTTCTCATGAGCCTCAGCTCTCGGCACTTCATGACTTCTATGGTCAAAAGTGGCCCCTTCCAACCTTCGAACCCCCGAACTCTCGATATACGATATCTCCACAGAGTTCTGATCCAACGGTCCTCCCATTCCTAGATTCAATGGTTCAGATTCTCCTCCTTGTGTTTCTCACTTCGCGACTTCGTGGGTTGAAACACCCAACCCTTGCACTCTCTTCTTACGAAACCCAAAGATGTGAGATCCCAAACTTGGAACTCTTCCGGACTGCACCCAACCCTACCTGCCTTGCAACTCTGCATGATCCAACAATTATCAGTTGTTCGCCACTTCTATCTCGAAGTGTCTCTGTCGTTCATTTCTTCTCTCTTCTGCGTGCATCTGGACGTACATTTTTGACGACCCAGATCTATTTCGCTCCAGCTAATCTAACAGAAGTTGTAGCTCTTCCTTGAGCATTCACTTCTCCTTCTTCTCCTTGGAAGATTTCTTAAGTATCAAAGGTCTTGGCCGTTGCTTCTCCTCTGTGACCTTCATAGCTATGGCTCTGTGCATAAAGCGACACTATTCCTCCCAGGCTTCTCTACTCTGAAGCCATGAAAAATTTCCTCGACCTCTATGAATTCCTACAGGGTCTCTGCATTTGGTCAGGTGTTATCTGTCCTAAGCTTCCTCAACTATGAGGGACTTGGGAGCTTTGCGCTCTTTCTTCTGGGTTTGACTCTTAAAAGAGTCTTCAACACATCTATTTCTCTCCTTCATCAAGTCTAGGACTTGAGTGGGTCTTGGTCTCTACTTTCTTTACAAAGAGCCTATGCATAACTGCACTACCTCTTCTGAGCTATGCCTTGGCCAGTATGGTTGCTTCTCATAAGACCACAGTAAATGGGTAACCATGTGACATGTGGCCTCCTTTAATCGGATGGTTCAGATCTATTTCAGGACTTTCACCCCTATTCATGAGGTCTTAACCCTCATCTATCTCCCTAGAGATCTAAAGACTATCGGTTTTTCTAGCTAAGATCTGACGGTTCAGATTGGTCCCAATGCCACGCACTGTTTCACTACTCCCTAGACGTGGAAAAGCCAACGGTCCAGATATTCTTATGGACCTTAGGGATTGATGGTCCCGGTCTCTTCACTACTTGTGAAAACAAAGGAAATGGGTTGAGGCATTTAACGCTCCCTCTTCTCCTTCCAGTCTAACAACCATGAGTGACCGCAGATCTTTTGACAGGATCTCGCTCGTCAAATGATACTTATCCCTACATAGCCATCTCGGGACTTTAAGAGGATTGTTCCTCCTCTTACAGGGTTACTAAGGCCTTGTGTCTTCACATCCTCTTTCCAAGTTCTTGATGGGATTTTCAAGGAGGGTATCTCTATGGGGAGGTTTACCCAGGGTACTGTCTGAGGTAGATAAGGGTATCTCTCTCTCAAGAACTAGATGCGAAGTCTGAATTAGATTAGTATGCATATAAATAGTGATTTATGAAAACATAATCCATACGTAGTCTTTCCATTATAAACATGCAACTACCCGTACTGATCAAAACACTATAAAGACATTCTTGCACTAAAATCATTCACAATTTCACAGCTTATGAGCCTAAATGTCAATATATATATATATATATATATATTTCAGGATGCCAGAGACAAAACACTTATCATAAAAACACTAGAGGTGATGCAACTACTGAGAGGGGTTCTCATTTCCACCCAACCGTAGGCTCAATGAATCCCAATGGATTTACTACTAGCCACCCCCAAGCTGAGACCATGATACTGTGAGACTGTGTCTCTGTCTGCTAGTGACCGAGAATGAAGGTTACTCTCCTTCTTCTCTACTATCACTCACTCTGCATATTTTTCCAGAGTTCTTCCTCCCTCGCGTCTTCCTGTGATCGCACACTCCTCCTGCCTTTTTCCTTTCCGGCGAGGTTGTGTGTGGCACGATCTCCCTCATGGTGGTCAGGTGTCAGGACCCCATGGATGAGTGGTTTTACCCCCATCCCTCATTATGTATGAGGAGCCATCCACCTACCAACCTGTGAGTAATTAATTTTGGGCCAGCGAGCCACTTTTGGTTCTCCAGGCTAGTGAAGACCAAATACGGTATTGGTTTTTGGTGGAATTTAATGCCACCATTTTAGGTGCCTTCCACCACCTTCATCCAACCATCATGGTCTCTTTTTCATCTTATTCTCCTCTCATCAGAATTGCAATATATATTCATAATATTATTCTCATTCATCGACCTTTTTCACAAGGTATATTCACATTACACATTCACATTTTTTATTTTGCCACAATACTTGGCCAGTATAGTTATTTTTACAGACTGGGGGAAATAGGGTGTTACACCCCTAATATACGATCTGACCACTACAAACAAATGAACCATGGAGGGATAATCTTCATAACTCACACGAATGTGACCTCGTGCATAACCCCTGTGTGAGAGGGGGATCCTAGAGAGCCTATATGACAATTGGATTTGACTCTCCCTATCTCAATATGCTAATGTTTGTTTTGAAAACTTTGTAGAGTTGTACTCACAGCCTAATCCAAAGTGCTAATCCTAGTCTAATGTTGGTGGAAGATCCTAAAAAAAAAATGTTCTAGATAATTTTTATTTAGCGTTCATTTTGCAGTTGTTCTTCACTCAAAGGGTGTGTTGTTCTTGAGTTTATACTTTAAGGCTGTAAAGTATACCGTCAAGGCATCCATGAATATTAAAAAGAATAACTTGAGGATAAGAATTGAAAAGGAAGGGTGAAGCAGAATCAGTTTCTCAATTGTCTCTATCTAGCTTCCCGCTGTTCTTGGATGCTAATATCTCTCTCAATAGCAACCCATGAACGTTCTAATTCGACCCGGTTAGTTGTTGTTTATAGGATGGTATTAAATAGGTTCAAAGAAAAACTGGTTTGATCTTGAAGACCAGGTTCAATGTTGGGTTGTTTGCTACTTGGAACAGTCACGGAGGATAAGATTTAATTTAATTGTGAAAGAATTTAATCAAATGTTACTTCAATTTTTTAAGAGATGAGAATAGGAAAAACAATTTTGAAATTCAAAACAATAACATAAATACATTCGAGGTCGTTTCCTGGATTTGCAACAATTTGAGAATTATAAAATAGCAAAGAAGTACTACAGAAAGATATGAGGCTTTAATCAAGAAAGAATCTCATATTTCGACAGGTAACAAAGAAAGAAAATGAGGTTTCTAATGAAAAGTTAAGTATTAAGGTTCAAATGATTAACAGGTTTTAAAATCACTGATAGCAATTTCAGAGGAAAAGCTGTAAATAATTTGATATCCAAATCAATCTGAACTATATACGAGATGTTTGCAGGTAACTTCAAATTAATTATTCATTAGAAAAACATTGAATGAAAAACACAATAAAGTATAGTAAACAGGGTTGAAGAACACATAGCTACAAATTGCTAGGAATCAGAATCTTGTCTGTAACGTATATTATGATGGATTGGAAAACTATTAATACAATCGACTCTCTCCAAAAAATCAAAAGCCCTTTCTCAGTCTTTAGAAAATACATTTATAATTGTTCATCAAAATTTTGTCGTTGGTGACTAACCAACTTCCTAATATTATAGTTACATATAAGAATAATGTCAACCGTTTACATTTCTTTTCTAATTTCTAATGATAAAGACATTTAAAAAAAAATGTTTTTACGCTTGTGTTGATGAACTTCCTTTCTCTACTTCAAGACACTGAACACACTTTTCCAAAAATTTCACAAAAGCTTTGGAAGCATCTGGTATCTCATTTGCTTCAAACATAAAAAATCTTTTTTGTAATTCAGGCAAACGATTTTCTATCCTCTTCCCTGTGAACTTAATAGTTTGCAACTTTAGGTTCTGTGTCACCATCCATTTGTTGATTTCTGTCATATTGATTAATTTGATTTTTGAAATCTCTATCTTCATTTCCTCCAGCTCTTCTTTGAACCTTAGCTGGTGCTTGGAAATATTAATCTCACCTAATAATCTGGGACAATCATCTATTCCGATATTCAATGAAGTTCTTTATAAGAGATCAAAAATTCCCTGGCAATCATCATTGACATCTCTAGTTAATCTTTTATATTCGGCCAGGCCTCCTTCCCACACTTTAAGTATTATGTCCCCTTTAACCTATTCAGAAATAGATAATTTCTTAATCCTTCCAACTTCTTCCTTTGTTGAGAGGGCTACTTCCTTTTGGAAAGTTGTTCTAGCTACTTTCGCTTCCCTTTCCTTCTGGAAAACATTCTCCAAGGATTTATTTGTTTCTTGAAAATAATTCTGGACTACTTCCAGATTCAAAAACACTTTTTGCTATTCTTCCTCTATTTTCAAATATATCCCCAATGCTTGTGTCCTGAAAATTTCAAGTTCTATTACTTGGTTAGTAATAGAACTAATTTTATCTTATAACTGTTTGTTTTCTTCTCCCAGATTTTGGACCTGTGCTTGTGTGACCTGTATTATCTGTTTTTCCTCTTCTAAGTCTATTTTCATTTTTTGAATTTCTTGCATATCTTTTAGTCTAGCTTGTTCTAGACCCTTTTGTATTCCCCAACTGGTATTTCTCTAAGTTTATTTTAATTTGACCTGTAACTGAATTATTGTTTGGTCTTTTTGTTCGAGCATGCTTTTTAAACTACCAACAAAATATATATTTGTTGATGCTACTGCACCCATCCTACCTGCTAACTCTGTAGAAAATTCTCCATATTTAAGCTTCTTTCCATCTATAATAACCCTATGTCTTTTAATCATCCCCTCTCCTTGTGGATGGATTTCCTGTTTCAAGATTTCTCTTCTCTTTTTACTAAAAAAGTAATTTAATGGAGGGATTTCATCCCTTGAAATTGGCTCTAGGTCCCTGACATACAGAGCTCCTTGATGGGGGGTTCCATAAGTTGTCTGTAATGGGGTTAAGGAAGTGATAGGAATACCAAGCTCTGTTGATGTTGTTCCTCCTGTCTTTTCTGGAACATCCTTAAGGATTTCTGGAGTTGTTTACAGCTCTTTTCCCTTCTCTGTCTCTGATTTATTTGTTTGAGAACCCTCTGTGTCTTGGGAAGGTATCTCAGTATCCTTCATCTTGCCTTTGGTATTTAATTTATCCTATGTATTAGTTTCAAACCCTGGAGGGGGCCCTTCCTGTTCTGGAGGTGGGTTTGAAACTTCACCCTACAAACTCTTGGGCAGGAAACTTTGCCTATGGCCCTGAAAAGATGTGAATCCGGTCTGTGAGTCAGGTGGCATGGCCTGTACTCTATTCAGTACTTCTTCATAGGATTTAACATCCTTAAATACATCATCATAAATAGATGTTTCATGTTCATATGCCTTTAGATTACAATGTATAAAATGCCTACTTATTATGTGGTAGGGGTCATACTTTCTGTGCTCAATATCTACTAATTTCACTTCTTCTAATGATTCAGCCTCTACCTTAGAATGGCCTAAATTTAATAAAGAAAATTTCCCAATATGAACAGGGAAAGATGGCAATGACTTCTTCTAAGCTGCTTTTAATTCTAATCCAACACCGACCTTTACTATCTGATGGGCTACCTCCCTACACACCAATCAGTCCAGTAGGAATTTAGGGAGTGCATGAGGGGGAATGGAACAACCGTAAACCCTAATGTAGGAAAAATTATCCTCAATAAACTAGTCGACAATTTCTTTAAGATTGTATGTGGTTGCGTCAGAAATGCGAGGTGGTTCACATCCAAAAAATATTTTATGCATCGGAATTATAATAAAATGACAAACCTCATAAAATGCATCCTTAGCATTTTCTTCCCAAAGGGCCGAGTGATATTTATGAATGGGTTCTAGGCAGGAAATATTCTAGCTCCAATTCATTAAAGGAAAAGGAGTCACATAACAGATTGCATCCATAATGTGTGTTGACATGTAAAAGGATGCAGGTTGTCCCTTTGATTTTCCTGCTTTGTAATTTAAGATTTCCTGTCTTAGGTTATCTAAAAAAATCTTATGCCAGTTAAACCATTTCCTTCGGAAGCTTCTTCTAAAAAGGGCACCCAATCTGCATGAAAATGGCAGGGATCTTTTATCCCGAAGAGTCTACATAACATAATGGCTACATATACCATGTATTCATTCAAGGATGTTGTAGCATAAACCCCATGGGAATCAGTTCTAAACTTTGTTGGACACCTCGCCCATTCTCTAATCATATCAGGATATGTCCGGTCTGTCTCAATACATTCTTTCCTCTGAAACTCTGCTAAAAATTCAGCATTAAATGTATGTTTAGGATTTGGAGAGAGTTTATACATTACTTGTATGTGTTCTGGCCTGAATGAGCCAATGATAACTCCTTGGTCATTTAAAATGCTCCTTGCCGGGATATCGACCTTATCTAGGGCCCAGTTGATCATATCATTGTATGACACGAGCCGCAGGCGCCCAACGATCTTATGAAGCTCTGACTCAGCTATGTCTCGGTAATGATTTTCAGAATTAGGATGAGCATTCTCAAGCTTGTATTCCAGCAGTTCAGAGATTTGAGTCCAAGATTTAATAGATTCTATAGTGTGTGGAGTGGTGTTGGAGATGATATCTTCTTCCTGTGCATCTTCATTCTTCTTCGTTTCCTTTTTCGGTGCCATGACTTTGCGTTTAATTGAGAACCTGTCATAGAAAATGGATGAATGAACTCAGCTAAAAAATGAAAACACAGACATTTGGATGTTCATTTTGAATACATTAAAAAATGACAAGATTGACACAACTGTCACAAATTTAAGGCTTTTAATGCGGAAGATATATTTCCAAGATACACATTTAGTGTTCGTATCTAGGCACCTTCGGATTTTTAAAGAAAACGAGACACTTACTTAATCAGAAAGTGAAACATGAATGAACACTTAAAGAATGATTATCATTAATCCTGCTTAAAAAAAAAGTTAATTAGTGTTAATCATAGATTAAAGATGAAAACTTTGCTTTTCGGGATTTCGGAAATCATGATGTCGAGAGGTATGTCGTCGATGAAATTCAATTTTTGAAATTGCAAAATCACGAAATTGCGATGTTTTAATTAATACTTAAAACGTTTTTAGTAAATTAATTAATTAAGATTAAATGTTTTCAGGTTTTTGGGGATCATGATGTCGAGAAGTATGTTATCAATGAAGTCCGATCTTCGAAATCGCGAAATCACGATGATTTACTTTTTAAAAACAGGTCTTAAACTCATCTTAATTAACTAACTAATCACAATTAAGGCCAAAACAGAATTAGTATGATTTAATGGGAACTATGGATTGGGGTTTCATGATTCAGGATTTCGGGAATCATGATGACAAGAGATGTGATCTCACTGAACCACAAATCCCGAAATTGCGACATGATTATCTTAACCCTTAACCTTTCATATAAGAGAATTAATTAATCCATGCTTAAACTAAGACTTTAATGTTTCGGGAAATCAGGGATCAAGATTTTGCGATTCGATTTGCATCCAAAAAATTTGTTTGTAGCAAATCCCGAACCCCGGAAATTCTTTAAGATTAATTTTAAAACCGTTAGTTTTTAAAATTTAACACGATTTAAATAATTTTAAATAAAAGCATCGGGATTCTTATAATTCTTTTAAACCTTTTTGCCTTTTATTATCCAAATAATTAAAAACTTTAAGAAAAAGGTGTCGTGTGCTTGGGATTGATAACAAAACTCGTGTTTTGTAAAAAGACAAAACCCGTAAAAGGAAAATTTAGGCCTTAGGGATAAAAAATTAAGAATTGTTTCAACATAGGCTCCAACTGGGGACCTTGTCTCCTTGTGAGACGAGGAGAATATGTAGACTTAGTGCCTTCATTGGGTTAATGGTTGTTGGTCACTATAATTGCTTAATTAAATTCAAACAACCAAGTGAAACATAAATTATCAACCTAGGGAAGTCTTTTGTTTCAAAGATAGCCACGCACTATATATGCTCAATTCCAAAAGAACTTAGTGTTGTAGTAAAGGAATTATACTATCTATACTTGCTGGAATGAACTGAAGCTCTGAATTAAATCACAGGAAAGCAATTTCCCTATTGAAATTCTTTAAAGCTTAATTGAGAATCCTGGATTACATTAAAAATAATACTGCAATGGGAAAGAACAATTATCTTGTAATCAGAGAACAGGACCCTTACTCTCAACAGAGACTCAGTAATAACACTCTTTCATGGAAGCAGTAATGCAGAAAAACAATTATCTCTATTTAACAGAAAACAAAGCACTTAGTTCCTTTCTATATAAGCAGGAGCCTTGGGCCTTACTTCTGTTTTAGCACACTTGTGAGGTTGAGGTCTACAGAAAACAGGGCAGCCTGATTCCTTTCTTTCTGAGCAGGGATCTCTAGCCCAGTTTCTGGCTAACACAAGGAAAGTCTACAGTGAACAGGATGTCTTGGTTCTTTCCTTTCTGAGTAGGAACCCTTAATCCAATCCCTGGCTAACACTCTTGCAGAGGTAAATGAAATCTATGGAAGACAAGGTGTTGTAGTCCCTTTCTGTCTGAGTAGGAACACTTAACCAAATCTCTGGCTAGCACACTTGCAAGGGTAAAGGAATTCTACAGAAGACGAGGTGTTGTAGTCCCTTTCTGTCTGAGCAGGAACACTTTAACCAAATCTCTGGCTAGCACACTTGCAAAGGCAAAGGAAGTCTACATAAGACAAGTCATTGTAGTCCCTTTCTGTCTGATCAGGAACACTTTAACCAAATCTCTGCTAGCACACTTGCAACAATAAACGAATTCTACAGAGGGTATGATGTCCTGATCCCTTTCTGTCTGAGCAGGGACCTTTAACCAATTCTCTGCTAGTCTCCACACAAGATTGCTGATAAAAAGA
The DNA here is from genome assembly GCA_900067695.1 of Picea abies. Taxonomy (NCBI): domain Eukaryota; kingdom Viridiplantae; phylum Streptophyta; class Pinopsida; order Pinales; family Pinaceae; genus Picea; species Picea abies. Next base: position 25,486 of record CBVK0103569981.1, read on the forward strand.
ATTACAAATTCCATTCAATAACTAAGGCAGAGTCAGTAGTGTTTCAGCAAAGCGGAATCCATCAAAACAGTGTTTCGGCAAACGACAGTTAAACAAAACATGAACAGAAATTATACAAACACACCTCTAACTAATGGGTGAATCTTGTGAAGAAGGTGGGACCTCCCTTCTCACAAGATTCCCCTGAATGAAAAGCTACAGGAGGATACTCAAAGCAGTCTTATATTCATCTGTCAAAATATCACATTACAAAATTGGAAGTACAGAATGCATCCCGCTTTTCTCAGGTTCTTTAATACATAAAAACTTCGATTTCTCGAATGGTGATTTCCCCTGAATTTAAAGAGGAAATCCCTTCGATACAATCATTACGAATCATATCTGAATCCTATACTAAATCGAATCTTCTTTCTAAATCAACATAGGATGTCCTATTCTCACACAACCAAAAGATAATACAGGAGCTTGAACAAGGTATTGTTGTTATGGCTGGTGTAACAACTCTGTTTCATCGCTGCTGATGCTATTTCAGCATCGCAATTCACGGGCTGTTTCAGCCACGTGAATTGCGCTCTTGACTGTGTCGGCCTTGACTGCTAACTGTAACAGCTCGTGTTTCAGCATCGTGGCGGTCTCCTCTATGTTTCAGCATATGCACTTCTGAACTGAGTGACAGCTCCTTGTTTCAGCATCTGCATCCTCGAACTATGTAGCAGCTCCGTGTTTCGGCCTATGCGACCTTAGACTGTGTAGCAGCTCCATGTTTCAGCATATGCGACCTCAGACTGTGTAGCAGCTCCGTGTTTCAGCATCAGTTCAACAGTGACTTTGGACAGTTCTGTGTTTCAGCACCGGCCTTGAATACTATTCTGCAAATATGGACACTTATGCACTTCTAATCACTAGTTTAGTACGAGAGTAATGTAAAATATCATGCAAAAAAAATTAAACGTATAGTAATGAGAAAGGATGTTGTATACCTTGGAATGATCAGATGAGGTGATAATATGAGGCTAAATGCAGGTGATCAAGGGTATAATAATGGAAAAAAGAATGGGCAAAAAGGGTACATTGTGTGGTCCTAACATCCCCCCCAGCTCAAGGTGTTGCATGTCCTCAGGCAACTTACTCTGAATCCGAGTTTGGATACCTACTCTGATCATGTAAGCTACTCAAGCTGTAACTCTGCGAGGTACTGTCTGTCAGTGTTCTAAACCCTTGCACTTCCTGCAATCTTTGCCATGCTGTTGTTTCTGCCTTTTTAGGCAGCTTGTAACTAATTTGATATCTTTCTATTGGCAACCGGAGAATGGGAAAATAGAACCGGTACCCAATCCAATTTTCAGCACAATGTCTCATACACTGGATATAACTGGGTACCCTAGAAATTGCTGCTTCGAAGTTGGCAGGACCAAAAGGATTATACTGTTTCCTTCTTTCTGTGAATTGCTGCCAGAACAGGTTATTGGCCTGTAGGGTAGGAATCTGTATGGCACTAATGATGCATTCACATTCCTGAATCACTTCTGATTGCAACTGTTGAACATGTTCAGTCATCCTTGTTTTCTTTAAGAACGCATAATACTGTGAGATGAATGTAGCTGCCCTTTGTGGTTCTGGTCTAATCCAGAGGCCGTGATTATCTTCATTGTTCTTTGGCAGCTGAAAAGTCACCTTGCCAAGTGATTTGATTGAGGAGAAAGGAAGTAAATGCTCAAAGTTGAACATCCCCAACAAGAGGACTTATGTTCAGTGACCTATTTTCTGGAATAGCCTCATTATGGAAATATGCCTCACAGAGGAGGTGCTGATCTCTGGTGGAGGTAGCTACAAAAGTTTTAATAAAATCTGTTGATAAAATGACTTCATGGAGCTTTCCTTCTATAATAGACTTAATCTGAAACCACATGAGTCTTTCCATGAAAAGAATAGTTACAAGATGGTTTCCTTGTGGCCGTTAATTTCTCCATCATATCAAATGCCTTGACCATTCTAGATTTTAAATCTCTGTTCTTCTTCTTGACTTCTCGAATTTCCTGGCATGTCAGGTCCAATGCCTCCCAATTCGAGAAAGTGTGATTCCTCCAGGTTTGCCTGTGTACTTGCAGATGTTGGGCCTATGTCTCAGCATACTCCTTCTTCCACTTTTGTATTTCTGCATGTTTGTCCCACAGGTGAGAAGTCTGAGTTTCGGCATGGAAGGTAGTGGGATTAGGCATGGTTTGAGTGGACTGTTCCATGGAAGTGGAGAGCTTAACTTGACTGGAAGGTGTGACTTCCTCGATGGGCACTGTTTGCACAGCTTTATTGGCCATAGTAGGAGCTTCTTTCTTGATCCTGGAGGGGCCTGCTGGTTCTTGTGTTACAACAGTTTTAGTTTTGAGCTTGATGGAACCTGCTGGTTCTTGTGTTACAACAGGTTTGAATTCGAAAGGGGAAGGAGGAGGGACTGCTCCTGGTACTGAAACTTGAATGATCTTATATCCTGCCCGATAATAAATATCTCTGCATTGACAACACATGTATTCTTTGCATATGCTTTCTGTAGTTCATTCTGTCGGGGTTGTTGTTCGTTCCAAGGCGTACCAACTTAATTCTTTTTCATATGCCTCCCTTGCCCTGACCAATTCTTGTTGATATGCTTCCAATTGAGACTTTAAAAACTCATTTTCTTCCAAGACATCAGCCATTGTTGATTTGGATTTAGAGATGACTGGTTCTTGTGTTGCAGTCATCGTTCCCTTAGCTGGTTCTTGTGGAGCAGCTACGGGAATGGCAACTGATGCCTGTGTTTCAGCTTCTTGGTGCAAGGAGAGTAGTGTTTCAGCACCTTCAACTTCTGATTCCTACATGTCAATTTCCATATCAGTGGGTGGTTCTTATGTTTCAGCCACTGAATGGGTGGCTGGTTTTTCAGCCATGTTGCTTGATGAAGGTGGTGTTGCAGCATCCTGTGATTCCTGAAATTTGATTTCAACATTAGTGACTGGTTCTTGTGGTACAACCACTGGGTTTTCAGCCATTTTGCTTGATGAGGGTGGTGTTACAGGATCCTGGGTCTCGACTTCCTCAATTTCAAAATCAGTGGCTGGTTCTTGTGTTTCAGCTGCTGCAGCATCCGGGGTTTCCAACTCCTGTAATTCAACTTCAATGTCAGTGGTTGGTTCTTGTGTTTCGGCCACTAGATGGATAGATGATTGTGTTTCAACTTCTTTATTGAAAACAACTGATGTCTGGGCGTCTGATTCCTGTAACTCCATTTCAATGTCAGCGGTTGGTTCTTGTGTTTCAGCCGTGGTTGTTTCCTGTGTTTCGGCCATGGCTGGTTCTTTTGTTTCAACCACTGAGTGGGTAACTGGTTCTTGTGTTTTAGCTACGTTGTGTGAGACAGATGGCGTTACAGTTTCTGGGGTGTCTGGTTCTTGTGTTACAACGCCCATGGTTGGAATAGGCAAAGATTCCTGGGTTGGGGAGGGCAAAGGTTTTCGGGGTTTCAATCGAATAGGTGGGGGATCTAGGGTAGTGGTCATCCAGGGTGGCCTCATTGAGGCTCTCGTTCACTTTTTGCGTAAGAAGGGTGGAAAGGGGGTGATCTGTTGTCGTTTTCGTGGAGGTTTTTCCTGAATGATAGGGCAGGGAATATTTTCTGGTTCAGAGTCATCAATTAGGATGTGAAGGGCGAAAGTGGAAGACTCTGGTGCGGTATGCGATGATTTCGGTATGGTAGGGGGGCTGGTTGATCATGTGGGCGGGTTATGGGGTATTTCAGGGGAAACTGGGGGGTTTTGTTGTTGCTGCTCATCAGAAATTTCAGGGACTTCGGTAGCTGGTGCGGGATTTATGGGTGGATTATTTAATGGACGGTTCTGCTGTTCAAAACCCCTGTTGATGAGTAATTGAACCAGACGGTGGTGGGTAAGTGACTGGGTTGGATCCTTTTCCCATCGACAGTAATGTGCCATGTTCTTTAAGCAGCCCAGCAAACAGTATGGAATATTGACCCATCTATTATGTCTTAAATGAGAAAGCAAGAGGAAATCGTGCTGATAGACTACCTGATAGCGACCTTCGCAGGTCAGGTAGTGCTTGATGAATCGGGTGACCTCCGGCCATGGGGGTGGTAGTGAACTGAGTTGAACCCCTCTGCCTTTTAGTACAATTCTTTCCCCAGTCAGGAAGAAACTCTGCTGGACATCCCCGATGATATGCTTCCGGCTGAACTGTCGAGTGCCATCCATAGGAATGCCTGAGACTGCAGATATGTCTTGCTCTGTCACAGAGATTCGGATGCCTGCGATGACAGAATGATTCTCTTGAAGATTTCGGGTGAACTGTAGTGCTTGTGGTTCATTGTATCCTTGGAGCCTGCTGAAGTAATTGAGCCAACCTGCTTGCTCGAAGATTTGATATGCTGTTGGATAATGTTCGAGCAGTGCTGTGGTGGCGGGTTCTTTGCGGACAATATCTCCTCCCATGGCTACTAGTTTGGTAGGATACAACTTCGAGAGTTTGTGTATCAGCTCTGACGCAGGGTAAGTTTTTCTGAGGGGTTATATGCAGGAGTAGTGGTTAAATGCGCAAAAGATGACGAAATGGAAATGGCGGCGATGAAATTAGAGGAAATGATGGTATTATTGATTTGACGTGTACTTCCCTTCCCGATAAGTGTGATTAGTAATAATGGTACTTAAATGGTTGATGGCTTAAAATCTTTTCTCATTAACTACAGTCTAATTGAATTTCATTATATTTACATACCTCGCCTTATCATTTGGTTCGTTCAGTCAACCAGATATCGTGCTTGTTCATGGTGATGTTGTTGATTGTGTCGAGGGTCTGCTATTTGAACTAACATTTGAGAGCATAGAAGGTTGTTGATGGACGATGGTGGAAGGCGGGTGTTTCAGCAACAGAGAAGATCGAAGCAATTGTTGTAGATGAAGAACTGCTGATTACTGGTGTTTCAGTATCGAAAGAAAATCAAAAAGTGCTGAACGGTGGCGTTTCAGCATCGTGAATGAGGGGTTGCTGGCAAATGGTGTTTCATCAATTGTCGAAACAAGTGCTGGACGAAGTTGTTTCGGCAATGAAGCTAGTGAGAAAATGGCGGGACAAGTGCTGGACGGAGTTGTTTCAGGAATGATGGGGAAATGGCAGACTGGAATATTTTGGGAATGGGAAGGAATGAAAAATATGTTGAACAGTGGTGTTTTAGCATCGGGAAGAAAGTCACCAGTGTTCTTCGGCGGTGTTTCAGCATCGTGAAAAATCAACAGTGCTGCACAACGGTGTTTCAGCATCGTGAAAGATAAACAGTGCTGCACAACGGTGTTTTAACATCGTGAAAGCTTATCTCTTTAAAAAAATCGGCCTCTCCTGTGCTTTGATCCTGCAAAAATCGACTGTAGGACGATATTTCTTGATAGGGATTATTAGTAAATGAAATCTAATCTAATCTAATCTAATACCGAAGAAAATCTAAAAAAAAGAGTTAATTATTACTAGGGGTAGAGACCCCTTCAACGAAAAGAAAGTGAGCATCTGCCATGCATGTGGCCTTAAAATCTTCTTTAGAAATAGGTTTCTGGTACAGATGGAGCCGATGACCATTTACAAGTAACGAAGTTCTGGAGTCATCGATTGTAAGGAGCCTTACTGTTCCATTAGGAAAAATTGTGTCTACTTCATAAGGTCCTAACCATCTTGTGCATAGTTTCCCTTGAAATTCTTTGAACCTGGAATCATACAGTAGAGCCCAATTTCCTTTCTGGAACTGCTTGTTCTTGATATTTTTATCATGCCATTGTGTTCTTTGCTATTGAATTACAGTTGTTTGCTGAATGGCATCTAGTCTTTTCTCCTCTAGCTCATTAAGTTGTTGTAACCTGGTTGTTTGTGCATCGGTTAGATCAAGGTTGGCAGCTAAAGCAATCCTTAAGGTTTTTATTTCAAATTCCATAGGAAAGACAACACTTTTTCCGTAGACCAATTCATAGGGAGAAAACCCTGTAGTATTTTTCCAGGTAGTTCTGTAGGCCCATAATGCTTCAAGGAGTCTGTTGGACCAATCCTTTCTACTTTCCTTCACTGTTTTTGTGAGAATGGCTTCTATAACTTTGTTTGTACTTTCCACCTGTCCATTGGCTTGAGGGTGGTATGGTGTAGTCATTCTTTGCTGAATATGATATTTCTGAAGGGTGGCTTTGAACCCATGAGAAGAGAA
>CBVK0103569998.1:0-21774 GCA_900067695.1 Picea abies
AGTCTCTTCTTGACTTATAACATTTGAAGGATCTAGAGTGTTGGGAACCCCTTGTTTATTTGGGGCCCTTGGTTTCCATGCTTAACTTTATCTTTGAGGTTGGCCCCTAAAAGGAGGTTTGGTGGCTTGTTTCCGTGCCCTCTCCAAATTAGTGATCTTATTAATCATTAGGATTTGATTCTTGGCGAGGTCATTTATTTCTTATTCAATTATTTGTTCCCATGGAGCACTAATATCTTGAGTGGGCTCAACATTGTGTAATTTTCTTGGATTGGTCTCAGCCTTGGATCTTGGGGCATACAAAGGTTCTACCTTATAGGATGAAAGATTAGCCTCAATTTTTGTAGCCACTTCTTGAGCTTCTTCAAGAGTCTTTAGAGTCTTGTCCTTGAGCATGAACACAAAATGTACTAGGAAGGCCTTAATGTAGAGGAAAAGTTGATGATATTTTCTGGAGCAAAGGTTGTTAGGTACTTGTTGGAACAACTTTTCAAACTAGAAATCAAACTCTTTGACAATTTCATTCTCTATCTTTTTTATTTCAGCAAGTCGCAACAACAAAAAGTTAGTGTCTTCCTTAGCACCCTATATTTTCAGAAAGGTCTCTTCAAATTTGGTCATAGTCTTAGCACCCTATATTTTCAGAAAGGTCTCTTCAAATTTGGTCATAGTCGAAGTGAGGAGCGCAGATGCAAAAGATTTTGCTATAGACATGTAGAGGTTGCATGAACATATCAAGGGACAACTACAAGACAATAGTCATAGGTATAAGCATAGGGAAGATTAGAAAATAAGAGAGGTTAAATTTGAAATTGGAGACCAAGTGTTGGCACATTTGAGAAAAGAAATATTTCCAAGAGTAGAATATAACAAGCTAAAGTTGAAGAAAATAGGACCCTGTAAAATCCTGAGGAAATTTTCAGCTAATTCCTATGAAATCGAGTTACCACCAAATATTGGAATATCCCCAATATTCAATGTTGAATATCTATACCCTTACAAAGAATCTGGGGTAGAGGATGACGATGATCATGAAGATGTTCAGTGGATGAAGAAACTACCTATATCCAAGAAGTTGCATATGGAAAGGATTCTTGATCAGAAAATTGTTAAGAAAACGAGGAAGGATTACTATGAATACTTATACAAGTGGAGAGATCTTCCTACTGAAGGTGTAACCTGGATGAGTGCTACAGGTATCCAGAAGCATGGAAAAGGATTTGAAGACCTCATGGAAAGGAGTCCATGAACATTTTTGTTCCATAGGAGTCTAATGCAGGAGCATCAAATGAGATTCTTAAACCTAACCCAAGGGGGTCAAACCATTTACTAAGGGAGTTGGTTTCCTAATGATGTCATTTTAATTTTTTTATGTAATATGTGTGTAGTTGTTTCTAGAAGGTATGTAGCTTCGAGTAGTTTTGTGATAGTTTGGATTGTTACTAATTTCTGGGAATTGAGTCCTAAGTTAGGGGGATTTGTTGTGATAGTTCAGGATTAGCCTGTTTGAGATACCTGAGAACTCTGAACACCCATATGATTGTAATTCATAAGTGTTGGAGAGGTTAGAGGGAGAGAGAGAAAGCGTGGAATTTTGTATGTGTTTGCATGATTGTATAAGAGATATCTAAGATAGTTTGTAATCTCGAGTTCTGACACTAAATTAATTGAATATTTGTTTGGGATCGAATCTGCTATTGTGTTAATGTGTCCCTTGGATTATTTACAATCTAGAATGCAAAAGAATTTTTCTATTTCTCTCACTAAAAGTAGGAATTGAGTAAACAAGGATCTTCACAGGTTATTGCTAGATAGATATGTGTTGCAGAGGCATAAAAGTAACTGCAGGATCGAGGATAGTAATAAAGTGATTTGTCATATCAGTTCTAAGACAACACAGAGGAAGTCCAATCGATCGTAAAGTCTAATCGTCTAATCGTTGATCATATTTAGATCAACGATCTTCAACAAACATTTATCGAACAGGGGACCCTCAGATCGTGTCAAGTAGAAGGAAGGGACGGTGTGGATATGCTCACGTTTTCAAGTTACATGAGGCTTAATTGTAATGTCAATTTGTGAAAAGTGAAAACCAACGGGTTTAAGTGAAACACTTGTTGGCATTGTGTGAATTTGCATTTTCTTGGGTGGTTTTTAAAACCATTCTCACTCATTTGTGAAGGGTAGATTGAATTAAAGCTATGGGCATCTCCTATGGTCATATGGATGGAGTGCTAATCAATGGGAGCTACGAGTCCAATTCAAACCAAATCTCTTATTTTTGATCCTGTGATCACGTGGGTAACCTTATAGAAATAAGTGCCCAATATTATTTTGAGTCTGCATACAATGAATGAAGAATTGATCAGAACTTGACAAGGAGGGAATACCTAGGGATTGGGCATTGATCCAACCAGGCTATCAAGTGGTATTAGATCTTTTCGAGCATTGTCTTCAGCAACCATGCCTCCTAGGAGAAGAGGTAGGCCATCAAATGTTGTTGTTACATAGTTGCAAAATGAACTAATGAGAGTTCAGGATAGGATGGAAGCCATGGAAGAAACTTAGAGAAGGGAACCTAACACAAGAGATGTCAGTGAAACTGAAGGCACAAGCTTCGATGAGGAACAAGAAGGAGAAGAGAAGAATGAAGAGAAATTATTGAGGCTAGTTACAAAAGTAAGAGCCAGATCTAAAATGGAAGTTCCAATGTATGAAGGGAACTTAAACGTTGAAGAATTTATTAATTGGATCAATGTAATGGAAAAGTATTTTGATTATGAGGATATAGATTAACATAATAAAGTCAAGCATGTTGTAACTAGGTTGAAACGACATGCAACCTTATGGTGGGATGAGTTACAGATTGACAGAAGAAGGAAAGGAAAAGCCAAAATTAAGAGTTGGGATAGAATAATGGCCAAGTTCAAGGCTAAATTCATGCCAAAGGACTATCAGCTAAATATGTTTAGGAAATTACAGAATTTGAGACAAAAGGGTATGTCAGTGAAGGAGTACATTAAAGAGTTCTACAAATTGAACATCAGAGCGAGTCATGTAGAATATGATGTTGAGAAAGTTTCCAGATATATTAATTGACTAAGGTATGAAATCCAGGATGAAATCAGGAAGCACTTAAAGCAGAAGAAAATTGAATAAGAAACATAGCCAAAGAGGCAGAGGAAGGAGCCCAACTAGAGGAAAGGGATCATCGAGAGGGAGATTTCGGAATAGAAAGGAAGAAGAGGATATTTCTAGTATCCAATCACCAATACGAGGAGAATCCAGGGGAAGAATATTCTTCTCAAGAGGCAGAGGTAGAGGTAGATAAATCAGGTGTTATATCTATGGAAAGACGAGGCATACGTCTTGGGATTGTCCTAAAAACAAATCAGCAAACCCAAGAGGAGATCACATTGCAGAAGCTCAAGAAAATACAGCAGAAACATAAGTAAAAGAGGATACTCTCGATATTGGAGAAGCACTCATGTTGAAGAGAGTTCTAGTAAAAGTAGAAAAGGAAACCCATAAACTAACACAGAGAAAGAATTTGTTCAGAACCACATGAAAATCAAAGGGAAAATTATGCAAGGTGGTCATTGATAGTGGTAGCACAAATAATTTGGTTTCCATAGAAATGGTGGAGAAACTAGGATTCTAGAGGGTGACACATCCTACTCCATACAAGGTTTATTGGTTGCAGAAGGGACATCAAATTCTACTATTGAACAATGTAAAGTAGAAATTCAAATTGGTAGTTATAAGGATGAAACTTTGTGTGATATTATGCCTATGGATGTCTGTCACATTTTGTTGGGAATACCATAGCAATATGATAGGAAATTAGTTCACGACAAAAGGAAGAACACATATACCCTTGAAAAGAATGCACATAAACATGTACTAAAAAATGAGGGAACTAAGGAGGAATTTGGTCCAAATGTACTGCTCATGAGTGGGAAGGAACTTTTGCAGGAAATCAAGAATAAAGAGGAGATAAAGTTTGTTGTTGTTGGTAAGCCTGGAGTATATCTTACTAACACCATTGTAGATGATTTACATGTTGAAGTTCAAGTGTTCTTAAATGAATTTGCTGAAATCATAGTTGATGAATTGCATGATACTTTGCCTCCTATTAGAAGCATTAGTCGTCATATTGATCTAATTCTTGGAGCTAGTTTGCTAAACAAAGATGCATACAAATTGACACCTAAGGAAAATGAAGGAATCATAAAGCAGTTTCAGGAGCTGTTGGACAAAGGATTGATCAGGGAAAGTCTAAGTCCTTGTGTAATACCTATTGTTTTGAGCCCAAAGAAATATGGAAGTTCAAGGATGTGTACAGATTCCAGAGCAATCAACAAAATAACAATCAGCTAGAGATTTCCCTTACCCTGTATGGATCACTTAATGGATTTCCTAAGTGGAGCTAATTATTTTTCAAAAATATACTTGAAGATTGGTTATCACCAAATAATGATGAGAGAGGGAGATGAATGGAAGACAACCTTCAAGACCAATGAGGGACTGTAGGAACGGCTTTTCATGCCTTTTGGCTTGACAAATGCTCCTAGTACATTCATGAGACTAATGAATGAGGTACTTAAGGATTTCATTGGCAAATTTGTAATAGTTTATTTATATTACATCCTTGTGTACTGTAGGATGTCCAAACGGGAGCATCTAAGATGTTTGAAGTTGGTGTTGAAGAGGCTGCAACAGGAAAAGATTTTAATAAATATGAAAAAGTGTTCCTTCATGAAGACAAAATTGGTTTACTTGGGATTTGTGATTTCTCAAGATGGACCTAGAGAAAGTGAGAGCTATAAAAGAGTGGCCTTCTCCAAAGACTATTTATGAGGTAAGAAGATTTCACAAGTTGGTAAGTTTCTACAGAAAATGTACTAGAAATTTCAGTAGTATTTGTGCTCCTATAGTAAAAACTATAAAGAAGGAACATCAGTCCTTTAATTGGACAAGGGAAGTTGAAAAAGGATTCAAACTGTTAAAGGAGAAGATTACAAAGAAACATGTTCTAATTTTACCAAATTTTCAAAAACCTTTTCAAGTTAGATGTGATGCAAGTGGGGTAGCCATTGGTGTTGTATTGAGCCAAGAAGATAATCTTGTTGCTTATTTTAGTGAAAAGTTGAATGATGCCAAGAGAAAGTATTCAACTTATGATAAGGAATTTTATGCAATGATCCAGGCCCTGAAGAAATGGAGGCATTATCTTATGCCTAAAGAATTTATTATGTATACTGGAAATCATGCTTTGCATTTTATAACTAAGTAGGAGAAATTGAACCAGAGACATGCTACATGGGTAGAATTCATGTAGAATTTTATTTTTGTCATTAATCATATTACTGGGAATGCTAACAAAGTTGTATGTGCTTTGTGCAGGAGATGTTTAATTTTGCAGGAGTTTCAAGTAAGTACGTTGGGATTTGAGCATCTCAAGGAAATGTATGGAGAAGATCCAAACTTTAAAGTCGCCTATGAAGCATGTGGAAATCTAGTAATGGGACATAGGAGTCCTTGGATGGAGTACATGATATAGGAGGGGTTGTTGTTCAAAGGAAGTTAGTTGTGCATTCTAAAGTGTTCAACGAGGGACAATTTGTTGAAAGAAAAACATAATGGTGGATTAGCTGGTCACTTTGGACATGATAAGACGTTTGCTCAATTAAGATCTTCTTACTTCTGGCCAGGTATGAGGTCTGATGTGAAGAAATTTGTTGATAGGTGTAGAATTGTCAGTATGCTAAAGGGAAGCAACAAAATGCAGGTTTGTATCTTCCATTTCCTATACCAGACAAGTCATGGGATGCCATAAGTATGGTTTTTGTTTTAGGTTTACCTAGAACACAAAGGGGGAATGATTTAATCTTTGTGATCGTCGATAGATTTTCCAAGATGGCACATTTTATACCATGTTCCAAAACTAGTGATGCAACATACATAGCAATTTTTTTTTCAAAGAAAATATGAGATTGCATGGATTGCCCAGAAGCATAATTTTAGACAGAGACCCTAAGTTTGTTGGGAATTTATGGAGGACTTTGTGGAAGAATCTTGAAACAAACTTATCATTTAGTTCAGCCTGTCACCCTTAGATTGGTGGACATAATGAAGTGGTAAACAAGAGTTTGGGGAACTTGTTGAGGATTTAAGTTAATGAGCATAAAAGTCAGTGGGACCAAGTTTTGTCACAAGATGAATTTGCCTACAATGATTCACCCAATAGGATTACATGAAAGAGTCCATTTCAAATAGTGTATGGAATGCATCCAAGAGGTATTTATAAACTTAGGAATTTGGGAAGAGTAGAAGTGTAGATGCAGAATATTTTGCTACAATCATGCAGAGGTTGCATGAACAGATCAAGGGATAGCTACAATACAGTACTCAGAGGGGAGATCGGAAAAGAAGAGAGATTAACTTTGAAATTCGAGACCAAGTGTTGGCACATTTGAGAAAAGAAATATTCCCGAAATGAGAATCTAACAAGCTAAAGTTGAAGAAAATAAGACCCTATAAAATACTAAGGAAATTTCCAGCTAATGCCTATGTAATCGAGTTACCACCAGATATTGGAATATCCCCAATATTCAATGTTGTAGATCTATACCCTTACAGAGAATATGGGGTAGAGGATGAGGATGGTCATGAAGATCTTCAGTGGATGAAGCAGCTACCTACAACCAAGAAGTTGCAGATGGAAAGGATTCTTGATCAGGAAATTGTCAAGAAAACCAGGAGGAAGGATTACTATGAATACTTAGTCAAGTGGAGAGATATTCCTGCTAAATATGTAACCTGGATGAGTACTACAAATATCCAGAAGCATGGAAAAAGAGTTGAAGACCTCATGGATAGGAGTCCATGAACATTTTTGTTCCACGGGAGTCTGATGCAGAAGCATTAAATGAGATTCTTAAACCTGACCCGAGGGGGTCAGACCATTTACTAACAGAGTTGGTTCCCTAATGATTTCATTTTAAGTTTTTATGTAATAGGTGTGTAGATGTTTCTAAAAGGTATCTAGCTTTGAGTAGTTTTGTGATAGTTTGGATTGTTACTAATTTCTAGGAACCGAGTCCTAAATTAGGGGGATTTGTCGTGATAGTTTGGGATTAGCCAATTTGAGCTACACGAGAACTTTGAACACCTATATGATTGTAATTTGTAAGTGTTGGAGAGGTTAGAGGGAGAGAGAGAGAGAGAGAATGTGTGGAATTTTGTGTGTGTTTGCATGATTGTACAAGAGAGCTTTGAGATAGTTTGTAAGCCCAAGTTCTGGCACTAAATTAATTGAATATTTTTTTGGGATCAAATCTGCTATTGTGTTAATGTGTCTCTTGGCATCTTTACAATCTAGAATGCAAAAGAATTTTGTTATTTCTCTAACTGAAAGTAGGAATTGACTAAACGAGGATCTTCACAGGTTATTGCTAGATAGATTTGTGTTGCAGAGGCATAAAAGTGAGTATGGTATGGAGGATAGAAAGAAAGTGATTTGTCATATCAATTCTAAGATGATGCAGAGGAAGCCCAGTCGATCAGAAATTATAATTGTTCGATCGTTGATCATATTTAGATCAATGATCTTCAACAAACGTTGATCGGATAGGGGACCGTCAGATCGTGTCAATTAGATGGAAGGGACGGTGTGGATATGCTCGCATTTTCAAGTTACAAAAGGCTTAATTGTAATATCAATTTGCGAAAAGTGAAAATCTGCAGGTTTAAGTGAAACACGTATCGATGTTGTGTGAATTCGTGTTTTCTTGGGTGGTTTTTAAAACCATTCTCAGTCATTTGTGAAGGGTAGCTTGAATAAATCTATAGGCATTGCCTATGGTCATATGGATGGAGTGCTAAGCGACAGGAGCTTCAAGTTCATCTCAAACCAAAGCTCTTAGTTTTGAGCATGTGATCACGTGTGTAACCTTGTAGAAATAAGTGCCCAATATTCTTTTGACCTTGCATACAGTGAATGAAGAATTGATCAGAACCGAACAAGGAGGGAAGACCTGGGGATTGGGAATTAATACAACTAGGCTATCATGTAGGTTTACAAGTATATTAAAAAAAGGGGTGCACGTGAAAATGTAAAAAGTGAAATGGGGTTTCAAACCCATGGGTTCGGGTATTTTCTCATGGTATTTGGAAAAGTAAAATAAAAAAGGGAATTAATTATTTAATTAATGGACATGTCCCTTCATGAAGGGTTATAAAAAAGTATAAAAAGAGAAAGTATTGAGCGAAAGTGTGTGTGAAATGGATGAACAAAGGTTGAATATGATTCCAAAAGGAAAGAGTTGTGAAATCAGTTTAAGGTCAGCTTGACATTTTCGCGATAACTTATTTTTTGGGACATTTCAGACCTTGAAATTTCGAAGAGACGGAGGAGATATCTCTGGGTACATGTGGTAGAAATTTCAGATGTTGTTTCACCATACTTTAAAATATATTACCCATGGAAGTTAGGATTCTTGAATACTCTTGAAATCAGTTTCAAACAGGTCAACTTGACACTTTCTCTATAACTTATTTTATGGGACATTTCAGACCTTGAAAGTTCGAAGAGACGGAGGAGATATCTCTAGGTACATGTGGTAAAAATTTCAAATGTTGATTCACTATTATTTTGGAGAAATTCCCTGTGGAACTTAGGGTTTATGAATGCTCCTAAGATTATTTTCAAATAGGCAAGTTTTTCATTTTCAATATAACTTCTTTTCTGAGACTTTTCAGACTATGGATTTTTTACAAAATAGAGGAGACATACATAAGCACCTTAGGTGAAAATTTTAGATGTTGGTTCATTGTACTTTATGAGATATGACATGTGGAAGTTAGGGGTTCTGAATGATCCTCAAATCAATTTCAAACAGATCAGTTTAGCATTTTCACTATAACTTATTTTCTAGGATTCTTCAGACTGTGAAATTTTTACAGAATAGATGAGACATACATAAGTACCTCAGGTAAAAAATTCAGATGTTGGCTCATTGTACTTTCTAAGATATTCTCTATGGAATTTATGGTTATTGAATGGTCCTGAGATCAGTTTCAAACATGTTAGCTTGGAATTTTCACTATACCTTATTTTTTGGGATTCTTCAAACTAAAATTTTTAGAGAATAGAGGAGACATACATAAGTACCTCATGTAAAAAAAATAGAATCATATTTGCAAAATTGGATACGTGATATGTTGTACATGATCGTTCTTGGGAAGAGGCCCAAAATAACAATCTTTAGGAAAGTTACCATTTGGAAATTCAAACTTTGGTTAGACCTAGTAAAGGTAGAAGTAATGAGTAGACCCGATGAAGGTAAAAGCATTGAATAAACCCGGTGAAGGAAAAATCAAAGAGTAGACTTGGTGAAGGAAAAGTAGCAAGCAAAATCAATGAAGGTTGGTACAACTCACAAAGATATTGGTGTCTCTTGCTAAGTTGGTTCTTAGCAGTGGGGATTGGTTTCTATGAAGATCTGTAAGAGTAGGTTGGTGTTGCTCAAATAAAGAAATTGATGTATATTTCTAAGTTGGTTCTTAGTGGTAGGGATTGGTGTCTGCAAAGATCTATAAGAGTAGGTTGGTGCCTACCAGGATTTATACTAGTGGAGATTTGTGTCTCTAGTAGGTTGGTGCTTACAAATATTTGTAATAGTAGGTTTGTTCCTACAAAGAATTATAAATATAAGTTTTGTGGTTTTCTATCGAAAGGGTTTCCACATAAATCTTGTGTTCCACATTCTGAAGTTAATAGATCTCATATGTGATTTTTTTTCCTATGGTTGATGATATTTGAAAAAGTAAAAAAAATTCGTATATTGATTCCCCCCTCTCTCAGTATAAGTCTATACTCAACACAAAGGTATTCACAGGTTCGCGGTCCATTTGCTAAAAGTTTCTTCACTCGGGTCTATGTTTTTGTGGTTGAAGTTCACTATGCCCAAATTTTAGTTCGTCCTATTATGTACTTGAAAGACAAATATCGAGCCCATCTCTACATATGTCTTATTCTATTCTATGTCATTGACTCCAATGTTGCATGGTTAAGATGTGCTCGTTGATGCTTTTACTTCAATACCTGAGATCTGAAGGATTTATCCTTCCTCAATTTTGTTATTAAGGACCAGATCAAAGCTAGGATTAACCCGATGTTGATAGTTTGTGTAGATTTGTTGTTGACCATTCACATTGGTTTCATGTACACATGTATTGACCACATAACAATACCAAAGCTACCATGTTGATGATCATTAAGAAATTATTCCATGAATTCTCTCTTCTTAATTTTTTGAATTTATGCATTTGCTTAAATTTTATTGACTGTTCTAAAGAGGCTACTTTCAAAGAAATGAAAGAATCAATCCTCATCTAGAGAGTTGAATCAATTGAGTTGGCTAGAGAAATTTGAATTTTAAGTAGAATCCTAGATATATTGATAAGGGAAGTGCATATTCTATATATTTCACTACAAATCAAGGCTAGGATAGCTTTATAAAATAACATGATTATTCTTGGAGTTACAAAGTTGATGGAAAATATTAGCAAAAGCAGGAACAAAATCAAAATTTCTTGATCCGGATTTATGAGAGAAATGAAAGGAATAATAGACCAAATACAATCACACAGAGATACGGAGAACAAAAACATATATCCAATGAAAAATAACTTCTATTGAATAAATAAAATAGGATGAAACTATAAAACTGCAGACTCTGATACATTTATGTTATCTTATTGAATATTTGTGATATCTCTGTGCATTTCTTTATTATATCTCCGCTCGCATTTTGTGCCGAAAATAATCTGGATCAACATCCAATATGGCAGGGCAGATGCATGGTTACATGCATGCACTATCTTTAGAGGATGTAATTCTCAAGATAGTTAGTGTGAATTGCATGAGGGGTTTGATTTATTCTAGGATGTTGTGGTTTCCGAGGTAGATAGGTGCATGCTTGCATATTGTAGTGAATTTTTTGGTAGCATGAATTTTATTCTAGGTGAAATTATCCATGCATGAGGGTGCATCATCCAAGGCACACTAGGTTCAAGGTTTGACTCTATCAAGTGGGGTGCCTCTCTGCAAGTGTCTAGATTTGTTGTAACAGTATTGTCTCTTGTTTTATAAAATAGACAAAGGGTGCTTCATTATAATGGTTTGATAGTTTGATTTTCAACCAATGTGTAGCTAGTTGGAGATGTAATTTATTCCTTCAATTAATTAGAGATATGTGATAAATTGTTGCAAATTGTAGCTTTTGTTCTAGTATTCAATTTCTATGTATGTAGAACTAGCACTTTGTTATCTACTATTTTGATAGGAGTTTAATTAGTATTCATCTTCCTAGTTTATGGTTTTGTTTAGTGACTATAGATCTACTTGTCATGTATTAAAAATTTAACTCGGGGGTGATGTAGACATTGATTTAGAGATGAATAAGGAGTTAACCTCACCACCACAAGTTTCCCTGATTGAATGCTCCATCGGAAGGATGAAGTGGATGCATGATTTAGACAATTCAAACCAAGAGAGAAAATAACTTCCTTTGACTAAGCTTGATAATACCATGACCCCAATAACCTCTAAGTTAGGCACGAAACTTAACAAATGTGTTGGGCAAGCAGGATGCCCAACGCGCACACAAGATGTGACGGATGAGTCGAACACCTTGGGCGTCCAAACATGCCAAGGGGACTTGACCGAAGAATGAGGTAGATGTTATGGAGATGGCGAGGTCTCCTCATGACCAAAGTAATTGATCAAGCATAAGGCACAAAATTGGCTAAGCCATGCAATTACATGGGCGCATCATCGTTGGACAAGTCGGCCAGAAATTGGGCAAGCACATGACAAGTCACCTTGATTATGGGCATGCACACCCTGGCAAGAGGGTCGGTTGGACAAATGAGTAGACATCAGTGGGTCTGTTAGGAAACACTTTGGAGGGATGCGTGTAAGTGTGGACCTATGGATGCGAAAGTGAGGGTTGACTTGCCCAAGAACCAAGGGACACGTCGTTTCACTTGGTAGAGAAACTTATATATATTAGCAAGAGGAAAAATGAAGGCTTGGGCAGTCAAGCAAGAGTCGTGTGGTGAGACAAGGCCGCAATGCTTAAATGCAGTGGTCAATAAATATCTGGTGATGGGTGCCACAGTTGGGCAAGTGAAGTTTTGTCTAAGTGTTAGAGCCTATGGTGAATTTTGGATACTGAGGCAACCCATCAAAGGGTCCGTGATGCGATCGGTCAGTTGACCAAGGCGTTGAGTAAGGTCTATCTACGGAGGTCGAGCATGCCATTGAGCAGGGCTCACACCTCAGATCTTGGAAGGAGTCGGCATTAGGGAAGTCTGTGGGAGTTCAATAAAAGTCTAGGAGGGTTCCAGGAAAGGGGTGCACGACTTGACGAAGGGCACGTACGGTGTAGGCACAATTGGGAAAGGCGTAGATGGTGAGATGCAAGGTCTACAATGAGGGAATGACCATTCATGAGTTTGGTCGTTTAGTAGATAGGGTCTATTGTACTAGAGTTGTGCGCTCTTCTTGTATCTTTGTGTGTTGCGCAACGTACATGCCCAACACACTTGTTGTAATTGTACATTGTCTTGTTGTACAAATACTTAAGTCGGGAGTTAGACCAAGTTGGGTCATAAGCACAACATACTTTTGTTGTTCTCTCATACATTGTGTTGTGTAAATTGAATTAAGTGTTACAAGTATAATTGTTAAGTATGGTTTCACATAATTCTACAATTGAAATGAGCAAGGCGTAGTCTAAACGTACAATGTCTCAGCTCAGGAAAATCAGTGAGACAGAGCACGTCACGGTGCCACACGACCTGCAATGTCGACAAATTGGGTGTGCCAAGTCAGTTTGGGCACTAGGACGACTATAGTGTTGTGACAGGTGGTATCGAAGCGTAGAACTTAGGCAGCCAAGCAAGGGACAGTTTGGGTTCGTTTCATTGAGCAGTTGGTGAGTTGATCTTCACCACAGTCATTGTCGTGATAGTTGGTATCAAAGCATAGAACTCAGGTAGTGGAGCAAGGGAAAGTTTGGGTTCATTTCATCGAGAAGGTGGTGAGCTTCTCTTCACCACTGTCACTTCGTGACAAGTGGTATTGGAGAAGATTTGGCTCTTCCCCACTATTGCAGTTAGAAAATTTGTGGAGGAGGGGCACACTTGTTGGTATGACAGGTTGTTGTGAAGGTAGTTTTGTGGTGTGACAGAAGGGAACACAATTGCAAATTTGTAGTAGGTATCACCAATAATATATATGTGCATAGAGAGTGACAGACACATAATGGAAGTGATGGTTGACGATGGAGCGAAGTAGAACCTTGATGAGGAATGGTGGGTGAGCATGGAAGCAACTGGCAGAAGCTTAAAGAAGATGAGGTCGATCACCACATAGATGCATGGGATGAAAGAAAGAAGACTCTCTCAACCAATGAAGATTGCTAAGTCTATGAGTTAGAATTGCCCAAGGAGAGGGAAGCCATGTCCATCATTGCTAACGTCATGGAACAACCAAATTCGTTTGAAGACATCAATTCTATCATATTTGAAGTATGTTTTGGACATGATTTCACAAAGTATTGTCTAAAGATGAAGCAAGTCAGGGCATGGAAAAAATTATGTAAGGAAGGAATTGTGCACAGAACCAAATCTTTGAACTTAGCAAGGGTGGATTCACCCATGAAGGAGGACACCCAAGATAGAGGTGAAGTCATGAAAAAGAGGCAAGTTGAATTACTTGAATACATAGGTAAGCCAATTCATTGTTTCTTGTGCAACCTTAATCATTTTGTAGTGAACTTCCTATTGAAAGAACAATTGGAATGGATGGAAAAAAACCAAGTGCAGCCTGCAAGGAAGGGGCTCACAGCCTTGGGAGAAGTAATCCAATCATATCCAGAACCATCAAAGACGATGGTAGAAGGGTTAGAGGAGTTAACAAAGTGTCTGGATGAGTTCAAGGCAAGGAACTGAGGATAGTGTTCGCAAGATGGAGAAGCTAGAATTTGTTTTATGGATGCGACAATGAGTCGGGTGAAGGTGAAAACGTTGGTTTACACAAGAGTGACTCACAGTTTCATAGGTGAACGAAATGTTGCATTCAAGGTGTTTAATTTAGCAGTGAAGCTAGTGACAGGAGTGGTTCGTTCTGCACCGTTGAGAGTCGGGAATTGGTTTGGCACTTGGTTTTTTACGGTGGCTCCACCAGATGATCATGTGATGATATTGGGACAAGATTTTCACAAGTATGCCAAGGAATTCCCTGCATTGTGTGAGGGTTTCTTAGTGTTTTTGGATGAAGTCAAAATGCCAAGTGTGCCCGTGATGATGAAGAGAAAGCTTGGATGGAGGCCCAGGAATGATGTGATTGGGTTGATTGAGGAAGTTTTCTAGAGAGCAGACAAGCCTTGTGACATGGTACAACATCAAGAGGTGACCCTAGCCATGGTTTCTTTTAGTGTCATGAATCAAGAAGAATGAAGTGAACAAAGATTGACAACAATGGGGACATTGGAGAAATTTTTCATGGGGAAGGCAGATCAGTTGCAAGGAAAACAATGGGGACATTGGTGAAATATGTGATGAGGAAGGTAGATCGGTTGCAAGGATTGGAGTGCTGAAAGCAACAGTGCGAGGATGAGTTGAGGTCACCCATCACAACATTTTCTAGGGACATTGCACATGAGACGCAGTCTGAGTCACTATGCTTCCAGCAGAGTAGTGAAGGGGTTGAGACATATTGGTTGGACAACTCACTTTTGGTAAAAAATCTAAGTGTTGAGACAAAGCAGTGCATGGAGGCACTCACTCAACCAAATTTGGAGTTAGATGCAGAAGAAGTAGGGATGGAGGACTGACACCTCACAACCATCGTGAATTTTGTAGGAAATCCATGGGGATATATGACTTTCATCTAAGTGCAGAAAATCTTGAGGAGTTTGGATGCACGCCAAAGGAAGTCATGTTGGTGTTGAGCTACTTGCGCATGGAGCACAAGTATGACACTAGGTATGCCAATAGCCTTGGTGGTGGATATTGGGTACACTCCATTCGCTGAGAAGACAGAGAGTTGGTATGTTGTTAGGAAGCATGCAGCGTGGCCTTGGATGCCTTGTGAAGAGGTGTTGTCACATATTTGGAAATAGGCATTGCCATGGAGAAGGTAATGTGGTGTGGGTGCCTTGGAGAAAGGTGTTGCAACGGAAGCTGAAGAAATGAAGACAACAATTGTTAGGTTGTGAAGTACAATTGTTAGCATAGTTCAGCGTAAACAATAGTAGGGCAGCTTGGGAGCAGATGTGGAGCTCGGTTGATGACTTAGCAGAATTTAGGCAATGGAGAAGAACTTTTCCTTGAGCTTGAGGATTAGACAAGGAGACAAAGTTACGAATGAAAAGATTGTGTTTAACATGAAGGAGTGCATCTTGAGTGTTGCATGCAATGGTTGGACTGATCACTTGACTAGTGCAGAACTTTGGGGTCGACATGTTCAAGACATGGAAGAATGGTCGAACTAAGGGAACAATGGACAAGTCAACATGGTTCAACACTTGGGAAGTTTGACAGTTGGTGCATGGGTTGATGCAACGAATTTGGGTGGAAGACATTCATTTTGCAGGCAAAGAGGTCATATTGAATTTGGGCAGATATTATGCACGAGACGAAGTGATATGATGAAGGGAAACTTGGGGTTTCCATCACATGGAAACTTGAGAATTCCACTTGATAGAAATTTGGGGTTTCCATTTCAGCACGAAACTTGAGGTTTGTGGAGTAGTGGCAATGGAGGCATGAGTTTAGGCAGAAGTGAGGAGATAGCAGATTTATGTGGATATTGTCGAGGGTGGCAACAATTTGGAGTGGGGAGAATGTAAGGCTTTTTTCTCCTTCCGTAATTATTATTATCAGAGCTGAGCGAAAATACTGAAGGAGGGCACACTATGAGTTGTAGATCTATTGCCTAAGGAACAAATCTTACATATTTGACAAGGAAATTCATCTTACAGGCTAGCCATACTCTTGCTTACAAGAGTTTAGTAGTTTCTTGGTGTTTTGTGCTCAAATATGAGGAGATCGAATCTTCATGGTTCGTTATAGCTAGTCAAGGTGCAACTCAGCCAAAGGAGACAATAGTTTGGAGGAAGGGAAAGAAATTGATCTTGTAGATCTCTTGCATGCAACTACTAGAGGTTCTTAGGAGCCAATATCTTTTTTCTCTATTGTATATAGGGGACATGTTGATCTTAAATTAGCACTGACAACTATAGAATAGGGACATGAGTGCTTCGTTACCACATTTGAAATAAGGCAAGACATGATTGCACATCTTCTCATGTAGATGGTACATGGTAAGGAACCACAGAATAATGAAGGGAATAATGGGGCTAGTGGATCTCACAGAGGAGAAAGGTATCACATGGAGACTAGCCATTGGGTCCACACTAAGGGGTAAATCCTATTTGGGGGTGCAACCAACAGGGCGCAAATGAGTAGAAGGATAACACCCAGGTTGTACATGCCATGTTTCTTAGATCAACATCAACATGATGCTAACAATCCAGGGCGTGTGGAGGTGGAAGACAACTTTGAAGAGTATGAGAGGGAATATGCAACCTTAAGTGCAGGATTAAAGAGACAAGTTTATGTCATGTGCCCATTTTTGGGTTCCCCTGTTTTGTAGTAGAAGGTACTTTTGTGGCTTATCGGTGGAGAAAAAGGAGTAAAAAAGGGGGTCCTTTAATGTCACTTAGTTAGGAGATATTATATTATTAAAGTGACATTAGGGAATGTATAGTAACTTTAGATTAATAAGTTACTTAATTCTTATTAAAGGGACTTTTAATCCTAAAGTGAAAATTGGAGGGAAAATATGGGTTATATTTGATTTAGTAAAAAACGGGCAAATTCTAGAAGTTACAATTGATTTGGTCAAAAAGGGGAAATATCTAGAAGGATTGATGTAGTCCGAAAGGGAATTTCTAGAAGGCATCGAGGAAGGATCTATAAGGGGTTGGAAAAGTATAAAAGAAGGGTATCCCCTCACTTCTCATCTTTATGATTTGATATCTTATTGAGTGCTCTTGCAACCAATGTTTTCATTGGGATTTTGGGCAAAACCCTTCCACTGCAAGTTTAGTTTCGATGGTGCAATATCCACCCTAGCTATTTAAGGAGGAGGATCCATCCAGGATCTTTATCAGAGCTTCATCTTGGGTTTGTTTTTAGTTTTGGGTTGTATTCATTTTCTTGGAAATGTTGTGGCACTTGGAGGGTTTAATCTCATCTGTTGAGGAGGCCATGGCATGATTCCAAGTTTTTTGCTTGTATTGTGTGTTTTCCATTGATTTATTGCAGCTACCATAGAAGCCATTGGATTGTTGTATTCGGTCTCCATTCATAATAAAATATTCCATGATTCTCTTATATTCCAAGTGTATCTAGGTTGCTTGCAATATATTTGACGAAATGACTTTAGTAGAATGAATGCAAAATATTTGTGGAAAAATAACATAATTGCATAAAAATTCATAAAATCCATGCCTAGCTCTATTGGGGATATTATAGTTTCATTGGGAGAGTATTGTGGGATTAAATACAGAAGAAGGCCTAGATATTTTCACAAGGTCGATAATGATCTAGGGCGCAAGACAAGGAAAATGGAGATTCCCAACTTTTATGGATCAGCCAAGGCGTCTGCAAGGGCATGGGTACATAAATTGGATGCTTACTTGCAACTAAATCCCATGATGGAGACAGATGCCATAAAATTTTCCACCCTATACTTGGAAGGCAAAGCCCATGAGTGGTGGTACCATGGGATGACTACTTTGGGATATGCACACATAACTTCATATGCAGACTTCACACAAAGACTCATAGACATGTTTGATTAAGGGGATCCAAAGCTTCATTTCTGAGAACTCACCAAACTTAAGCAAACAAGCACAACTAAAGCATTCATTGAATAATTTTGGAGGCTAGTAGTCATGGTTCTAGATGTTTTAGAAACCATATTAATGATGCTCTTTTTTGAAGGATTGAAAAATCCCTTGCATGTATGGGTCAAGACTTTTAAGCCTATTACACTTCAAGATGCGATTTGGAGGACTAGGGACTTAGAGGGGGCAACTTCCAAAAAAAAATTCACTCCAAGACCACCAATTACCCAAATGGGAAAGGATCAAAGGGTTGTAGACAAAGGTAAGGGGAAAATGGATGAAGCTACTAGAAGGGAGTTGACAAGGAAACAATTATGTTATACTTGTAAAGAACCATGGGAACCAAGACATATATGCATGGGGAAAGGAAATATCCACTACATTGAGGTTCTTTCCAATAGTGAGGATGAAGATAATGTTGGCCATATTCAAAACATAGAAGTGACCCAAGCAGAACAAGAGCCAACACATGGGGAATAAGAGGAAGAGACAATGTGCAATCAGGCAGGAACTAAGAAGGTTATTGATGCCTCCATCAGTGGGGTACCAAAATTCAACACTTTTAGGATGAGAGGAATCCTACAAGGACAAAGAGTCATCGTACTTATTGATGGTGGGGCTTCCCACAACTTTATTGATGTTGCTATGATAAATAGAAGACACCTCCTTATTGTTAAGTCTGATGGATTCTTGGTAGAGGTAGCACGGGGGCGCACCATGCCAGGTGACAGATATATTCCGCAGATGAGTCTTACCTTGAGCAGGTATAATTTGGCACAATATTTCTATGTGATGGACCTACTAGTTACCAATGTTATACTAGGAGTTCATTGGCTTAACACCCTGGGTCCTATCACTACAAACTAAAAAACTATGGAGATGCCCTTCAATTATGAAGAAGGAAAGAGGGTAACATTGAAAGGGATGGCAAAGAATGTTCCCAGGCTGGTCTCAACAAAGTGCATGGAGGCTATATTTAGGAGTGAGGATGTGGAATATGCAGCATAATGTTTAGTTTCCGTCCAAACCACATAGGAAGGGCACCGATATTATTCATAGGACATACAAAAGATAGTTGGAAAGCATGAGAAGGTTTTTGGCAAATTCCTCTAGGGAAACCATCAGATAGGGGTTTTGAGCACACCATTGTGCTAGAAGAAGGTGCTAAATCGGTCATCACCACAACTTATCGACACCCAAAAAGGTTTAAAGATGAAATTGAGAAGGCAATCAAAGAGTTGTTAGACATGGGACACATTAGGCCTAGCTCAAGCCCATTTGCATCTTTAGTTGTATTGGTTAAGAAGAAAGATGGCACAATGAGGATGTGCATTGATTATAGGGCATTGAACAAGAAAACAAATAAAAACAGGTATCCAATTCTGAGGATTGATGAATTGTTAGATGAGCTCCATGGCACAGTTTATTTTTTGAAGATTGATCTTCGTTCGAGATACCATCAGATTCGGTTCAAAGAACGAGACATCCAGAAGACGACCTTCAGGTGCCATTATGGGCACAATGAGTTCTTAGTTGTGCCCTTTGGGTTAACTAATGCACCAACTACGTTCCAAACTTGCATGAATCATATTTTCAACAAACAATTGAGAAAATATCTATTGGTCTTCTTTGATGACCTATTGATCTATATAAAAACTTGGGGGAATAACCTCAAGCATCTAGATAACATTTTAAGCATCATGGATGATCCGAAAAGATATTTTAAATGACAATGGTTGAGTTATTATGCATGTGTTAATTAACCATTTAGGAAGCCTAATGAAAGAGGAAGAAATGATGAGAAAACATATCATCCATATACACATACAGATCTAAAATGAAGCATAAACGGAAGCAAACCATAAACACCAATGTGATAACAGAGTTCGGCAATCTCGCTTACGTCTCCAGGCCTTTGTCTAAGTGGGTGAGACTTTATTATTTTTGTTAGAATATTTAAAAGTACATCTCAGCAGTGCCAAAAGGTTACAAAACTGATATGTTCTTGTTCTACTAGATCTCTAGAACCCAACAAAAGAAACGTCACTGCAATCGGATGATCGAAGCTCCCAGATATGGCCCGCCAAGGTGTGCTCCTCAATAGCTTCCCTGCATGAAAATGGCTTTGGCTTGGAAAATATTAAGCATAAACCTTCTCTGAATGTCCTTCCATTGCCTCAAGAAGGCCTAGTTTATATAGATCTGAAGTTGGTAACCATCTACCAACTTCTCCCAACTCCCCCCCAAGATCTGGCCTCAAAAAGGGCCCAATATCCCCCAATATTGGCCAAAAATCTCCAAAACTACTTATGAAATCATTAAAAATCTTTTAATAAAGTTTTAAAAAAAAACCACTATATGGCTAATATTGGGCGCAACTCCTTATTTACTGGCCCCTGGTCGTATCGGGCGCATCCATGTGGTCAGGCACTCGTCCTTAGTGTGTTGGCCCCCCTAACTGCTTTGGCACCTGGTCCTATGCTGGAATACCATGTGGCCTGAGTCTTAACTTCTCGCGATCTTAACGGTTATAAGCCCCGAAAGTTAAGCCATGGGTTATGCCCCTTGGTTGGCGGGCTAGCCCAACCAACTAGGGCTAACTCCGAACTTTGTGCCAACTACCAAAGGATCGGATCACATGCTAGTTTTACCGAAACCTCGGCTATTTTCCATGGTATCACACCAAGTTTTAAGGTGTAGTCACATGGAGAGTTGTCGAACCGGTGGCTTGGCTCTTATCCATCCACACCAATATACATTACAATGAAGGGTCGTATGAGAATGAACGTATGTACCGAGGGCTGGGGCTAGGCCCCAGCCCTTTTCTGCCTAGATCTACCACTGATTCAAACTTAAATGCATACGGTTACATATAAGGTTAAGATCCAAATCGCGGGCAGGCTAGTTAGCTTGACCCTGCCAGGTCACACGCCCGGTCAGAGGTCTCGAGTTCAAAACTAGTGGAGACCAAAAATTTTGCAATACCAATTAGCCAACGAAAGGGTGCCATGTGGTAGCCCATGTCTGGGCCATGTGGCACCTCACCACTCGTCCAAAACTGATGCCAAGTGTCAAATGCCCATTGGTCCATGTGTGTACATCTGCCACGTGTCTTCCCATTGTGCTCTTCCACATCAGCACCACATGTCATACAGATTGTATGGACCTGCCACAACATCCGTAGGGATGTGCCACATGTCACTACTGCAAAGGTGACACGCATGACTCCCTGATTGGTCCCATGTACCTATCCACATCACCCGTATGTACGCCAGTCACCCTGCCAACTGTGCCTGCCATGTCATCTACCATGTGGCATTGTACGGACTGTACGGACTATACAATCAACATTTTTTTTGCATGTTTGACAAAATGAACAGATCGCCATATCTGGAGCATACGACGTTCGTTTGAGCCCGTTCAAGTTGTATTGGGTTCATATCGATGAGGCCTACGCACACGTCTGGTTTGAAGCCATTCTAAGAACTTTGATTTTTAGGCCTTTCTGAGCCCTATCAAGCTCCTGGATCCAATTCTAGATCACACCTCCCCACTAAAGGACCTTTTGGTCCCCAAAAGGTTATTGACCAGTCATCAAGCTCAGGATAGCCCACCTAGCTTGTTCTATGTCTTTGAACTATGTCATGTGCACATGTCTCATCAAGATCAATTGTAACACAATCATGACAACTGAAAGCATATTGTTAGCCATTTGAACCCTGACACATCTTACTGAAGCCACTATCATCCATGTAGACAACATTACTAATGATAGCATAAAAAA
>CBVK0103570031.1:0-13576 GCA_900067695.1 Picea abies
ATATATATATATATATATATATATATATATATAATATGATGTTTTTGGTGGTAGTTAACAACCACTATTGACATCAAATTTCATTTATTCAATCTTAAGAAATATAAGGAATTACTTGGTTTGCTTTAAAATTGTATTTTTGTTTTCCAAAAATTTTAAGATAAGCATTCTTAAATCACCATAGGCTTGATAAGTTAAAAGGTTAAGAAGGTGAGTATTGTAACAATATTTTTTAAATTGTAATTTTAAGAGAAAGCAATCTTCATCTTTAACCATCTTACCATCACAAAGATGATTAAATTTTTTGAAAATGGCCTCATAAAAATTATTAAATAATAACACTTTCACCTAAGTTCTATTATATTTCACTAAATTTGATTATGCATAATTGACAATATCATTAATTAGAAATATATTAAATAAATTATATATTTTATAAATATTATATAAATATATTTTAATAAATTAATTTTGATTTATTTTTAAATTTTAATTTATATTTAACTTAATTACATATTTATCAAAATAGTTAAAGTAATCAAACAAATTTTGTACACTATAAAATTTTGAAAAATGATTTATGTTTCTATGAACTTAATTTATATGTAATTTTGATAATTGTAAAGTATGAGTATTTCTAACTATGAGAGTTATTTTTTTTAAGGAAATTTAAAAATAATTTTAATCAACCTTTAAGCATGTTCATATTTGTTGACTCTAAAAATATTTTTAATCAAATTTGAAAATCTAAGCATGTCCACATTTGTTGACTCTTACTATAAAGAGGATAATGAAAAACCAATCAACAACAAATATATAAACCTATCTCATTGTTTTGGAGAAAAATATTCAAATATATATAAACCTATCTCATTGTTTTGGAGAAAAATATTCATATTATTGATTTTTTTAAGATTCTAAATAATTCCATTAATCAATTAATTGGTTAACTTTGAAAAGAACATTGTCTCTCCTAGTATCATGAGAGCCATATTATCAACAACCATTTCCATCTAATGACTAGGTTCATTATAAACATTTTAGTGACACATTGTTGCATTATTTGTGAAGGATTTGGAATTTTTTTATTTTCAAATAATGATGGTAGGATTTTTTTTTTTATGCAAAAGTGAAATTTGTAAAAGATTTTGAGTTTTGGAGAAAAATATTCACATTATTGATTCTTTTAAACTTCTAAATAATCCCATTGATCAGTTAAATGGCTAACTTTGAAAATAACATTGTCGTCCCTAGTATCATGAGAGCGATATTATGCAACCATTTCCATTCAATGACTGGGTTCATTATAAACATTTTAGCGACACATTGTCGCATTATTTGTGAGGGATTTGGATTTTTTTTTATTTTCAAATAGTGATGGTAGGATTTTTTTTTTCATGCAAAAGTGAAATTTGTAAAAGATTTTGAGTTTTGGAGAAAATTATTCACATTATTGATTCTTTTAAACTTCTAAATAATTCCATTGATCATTTAAATGGCTAACTTTGAAAATAACATTGTTTCCCCTAGTATCATGAGAGAGATATTATCAACAACCATTTCCATTCAATGACTAGGTTCATTATAAACATTTTAGCCACACATTGTCGCATTATTTGTGAGGGATTTGGAATTTTTTTCTTTTGAAATAGTAAAGGTAGGATTTTTTTTTATGCAAAAGTGAAATTTGTAAAAGATTTTGATTTTTGGAGAAAAATATTTTATTGATTCTTTTAAACTTATAAATAATTCCATTGATCATTTAAATGGCTGACTTTGAAAAGAACATTGTTTCCACTAGTATCATGAGAGTGATATTATCAACAACCATTTTCATTCAATGACTAAGTTCATTATAAACATTTTAGTGACACATTGTGGCATTATTTGTTAGAGATTTGGAATTTTTTTTATTTTCAAATAATAAAGGTAGAATTTTTTTGTGCAAAAGATAAATTCTTAAATCATTTTGTATATCTGAAAAAGTCCATAATATAAAATGAAAACCACAAAACTAATTTTACATAAAATTTTTGATACTAAACACTATAAATAAAAATAAAAATAATAACAAAAACAATTAATATATTGTAAAATTAATATATTGTATATTGTATAGGATGCAAATAACTATAAAAAGTAAATAGTATTTAAAAGAGTAGCACAACTCTACCATATTTAGTATGATTGTACTATTTTACCATTAAATATTACAAAATAAAAATATTTTTAGCATTTTTTTCAACACTTATAGCATATTTAATATGATTGTACTATTTTACCATTAAATATTAAAAATAAAAATATTCTTAAAAAAATTTCAACACTTACATTTTAAAAGTAAAAAAAAATCATATAAGTCCATGGATCCAATGTTGCATATGAGTGAATTAAAATATAATTGGTCGTTGTCCTTGAAAAATTAGGATAATTCCATTTAATTCTATTCCCAAAACAATGAAATATAAATGATCCTTATATATGTTAAGGACATTGTATTATAATAATATATAATAATATAATAGTTGAAGAAAAAGTGATTGGTAATTTCAGTTAAGGACATTGTATTATAATAATATAATAGTTGAAGAAAAAGTGATGGGTAATTTCATTTAATTCTCCCCAAAATGAAATGGAGATGAATCTTTTATTTATTAAAAATATTGCATAAGTCGATTGAAATCGACTATTTGGGTTGGTATTCAAAATAGAGATAATCTAGTTTGTTCGTGGTGGCATAAACAATTATGGAAATTTAAAGCTCAAAACATAACCAAGGTTTTTATGTGGGTTGCATTAATGTGTAAAGTGCATGCCTAGGATGACCTTTATAAGAGAAAGAAACAAAGGCCAAGGATGTGATATCTTTGCAGAAAAAATGACGAAAGAAATATTCACCATCGTTTTCTAGAATGTTCTTATTCTAAGGATTTGTGTGAAAAGAGGTTTACAAGTTAGTTGGCACATTTGAGTTCAATTGAAAAATGTTTTCATAATTTTTTCTACAAGAATGTTATTAAAAAATATTGATCTTTACCCTATTTTGAAATAAGGATTTTTAGTCTGTTTTGTTTTAGGGGGAATTTGGTTAGTTAGGAACTTATCTTTCTTCAAAGGTAAATTTAAAATATTAATCTTTACCCTATTTTGAAATAGGTATTTTTAGCCTATTTTGTTTTATGGGGAATTTGGTTAGTTCGGAACTTATCCCTTTTTACTGGTAAATTTGTTCTTGTGTTTCAATTCTTTACTT
Organism: Picea abies; assembly: GCA_900067695.1. Classification (NCBI taxonomy): domain Eukaryota; kingdom Viridiplantae; phylum Streptophyta; class Pinopsida; order Pinales; family Pinaceae; genus Picea; species Picea abies. The sequence continues at coordinate 3,254 of CBVK0103570031.1, forward strand.
AGGTTAATTTTTTAGTTCAAAAGTTTGCATTTCAAGTTCTGGTTTTAGTTCTTTAGAGGTTGATAATGACAAATCCATGGTTCAAGGTATTTTTGATGGAGTGTGGTAGATGAGCTAACACTTTAGGGGTGTTGGGAGCATTTTTTTTTTTCTATTGGATGAAAATTCTATATAGTTCAAAGAAAAGTTAGGTATAAGATGTAATAATTATGATGAATGTCTCACTTTGATAACTCCTGATAAAATGTGCCTCGAAGTTTGGAAAGATTCATATCTTTAATAATTCAAATTTTATAATAAATTGGATAAACAAAAAAAACCTCAAAAATGTTTTGGGGGAGAATTTAAGAGAACAATTAAAGCTTATCATCTCCTCTTTCCATCTTATCTCCTTTATGCAAGGTTTTATGAAACTTAATTCTCTATTAAAAGCATAGACCTAAGAGTTATAGGAAGGTAAGATGAAGTTGGAAGACCATAGAGAGGGTTTTGAAGCTACTTTAACTTTTAGTTTGTCACTTTTGTGTTGTCTTTTTGTGAATTTTGGATGATGAACTCCTAATTTGAAATATTGTGCTTCTTGATCTTATTATATATTTCCTTATGTATAAGGAATACTTTATTTTTTGAACAGTAAATAGAAGAGGCCTTTCTTTATCTTAGGTATGATCTATGTTAGAAAACCTTTCAAGGACATTATTTTAGAAGTTTTTAACTTGAATTATATTGTAGGATGAACATGGCATGTTGAAAATCTATAAAGATGTGTTTGAACATGAAGAATGCAACTCATTTTTAAATATGAATAGAATTACAATTTTATTCAAGAAAAAAATATGATAAAAACACAAATTAAAAATAGATAAAAAAAATTAATAATTAAAAGGAATAAAATGATGTTTTTATATTAACATTAAATAATAACTTAAAAATATGATGTTATGAATAATATCAAATTTAAAGTTGTCCAATTTATTTTTAATATTAAAATAATTGAAAGTGAACTAACCAAAATTTGTGATCGTGGAGTACAAAGTAGTATTATAGCATGGTTGCATCTTTACGGCTAGGCAACTACATATGTTGAATACCATGCACGAGTTCATTAAAATGATTTGGTTATTTTTCTTTCATTATAAAGAAATATATAATTATGATATGGGAAATAATAATTAAATTATGAATTAAAAAAAATAATTACAAAATAAAAAAAATAAATAAAATCCTAAAATTATTAAGATAATTTTTTTGTTATCATGATATGAATTTGATTAAAAATATTTAAATTGTAATAAGAGTGTAATATAAATTTAATTTTTTTGTTATATTATATGAATTTGATTAAAAATAATTAAATTGTAGTAAGAGTGTAATATAAATTTATATTTTTATTTGTAAAAGAAATTTGTAATGTCTATAATTAATTTATAATTAATTAAAATTAGATCTAATTGTAGGTTAAATAAAAAATTCTAAATTCAAAAATGAAAAAAATTTGTAAAAAGACAACCTCTAAAGATTTTCCCTTTCAAAATTCACCTCTAAAGTTTTGTCGATGCAAAATGGTTTGATGTAATCCTTGTTTGAAGTTTATTCTAATTAAAAACTATTTTATTAAAAAAATAATATTTAAATAAATAAAAGTTGTTAAAAAATAAGAAAATTTAAATAATAAATATAATTGTAACTTGGAATAGAAAATAAATTTAAATGTTGCACTTTTATTATAATAATCTTCCGAAATATGTTTTTCATGATATAAAGAAGGAATATAAAAAAATGAATATAATAAGAATTTTATTTGATTTTATTAGAAAAATCCATCCAATCTCTTATAAGAATGGATTTTGTTAATTTTATCATTTTCTTTTATGAAAGGATTCCCTCCAACTCATACTTAGTGCGGAAAAAAATCTAATGGAATCTATATCTTAACTTAAAGGAAAATGATTTTATTGGGAGGTCATGTGTCATGGTTAAAGGCATCATTCTTGGCCATAGATTTCTAGAAGTTTCCTTTAGGTCCAAGGGCCTAGGTTTTTTCTTGAATAATGTCAAGGGACTAGGGGCCTATAATTATTATTAAAAAATCATTAATGGAACTAATATCCCCACATGGAGGATATGAATAGCCTAGACATATCCTTTGTCATGGTTCAACACATCATTATTTTCCTTGGATAATAAAAAGTTCCTTTAGGGCCTAATTCTTAAGTTTCCTCCACCAACCATGTTTAGGAGTCCAAGACTGATACTTATTAATCAAAAAATCCCAAGGGTTACCACATAGATACATGATGGGAAAAGATCACCTCAAGAGGTTATATTTGGTGTTTTGAGGTGTCATTCATGAACATTGATCATTGGAAGCTACATTTACAGCCTAATGATAAAACTCCCTCTTATAGCAATGGTTAAGATCACAAAACCCACATCTAGTGCTCAAAATATCCTAATAGTTCCCATATCCCCACTTGGGGGCCAATTATGCCCCGAAGAAATAATGTTTGGTGGTTTGAGGTGATGTTATTAGTCTTGGATGCATACATCTTTAATTAGGGCCCAAGGCCTAAGTTTCCTACCTTGACCATGTATATGACCGTATAACCCATCCCTAGTGCTAAAAAACTTCTAATGGAGGTCATATCCACTCACATAGGCTAAGAATCCCATAGAGAGGTACAATATGGTGGTTCAATAAGACCTTGGTACATGGAAATTGAAACTTAGAACCTAGCTTTAGGGCCTAAGGCTCGATTTTCCTCCCTTGATAATGGAAAAGGCACCAATATCCATACCTAATTCTAAAAACTTTTGAATGGTGCCCATATCCGAACTTGAAGGAAAATGATACTCTTGAGAAGAAAGGGATGGTCATTTAATGTGTTTTTCTTGGAGTTTGATTCCTAGAAGATTACTTTAGGTCCTATGACATGACTTTCCTCCCTTGACCATGTCCATGTCTCTACCATCAATCATTGGTCCTCGAAACTTTATAATGGTTCACATCTAGCCAATTGAAGGGAAAATATCCCATAGAGAGGTCATATGTGTTGGTTCAAGGAGTCTTTCATGGTGACCTAGCCATAGAAGCTACCGTTGGAGCAGGAATGTTTGGGAGAAAAATGCAACAAATGAGGCAGATTGGACCAACAAGGAGAGCATGCCACATTTTGAGGAAACGTAGCATGCACGGTAGGATTTGTGGAAATCTAGCGCACACATGGAAAAGACTAGCCATGTTATGGTTATAGTTTTGGAATGTAATGTAAGGGATTTTAACCCAATTCTGTAGTATAAATAAGGGGTATGAGGTAGATCATGATGATGGAGAGGATGAGAAGTTTGTCTATTCTTTTGTGAAAAGTCTTTAAGTTACTTTTTGAGTATTTGGAGTATCTTTTTGGAGTTGAAGTCTATTTTGAGAGTTGTGGAGCTTAGATGGAGTTAATATAGAGATGTAGTTAAGGGTTAGGTTACAATTTGTGGAGCTTGGTGCGATCCTAGTTTGCCTCACTAATCTCAAATATCCTATGATGTAATGCACATAGCACCTTCTTTGATGAATACGAAAGAAGCAAAAGATCTTTATGGATGTAGCCCCAGGGGGGTTGAACCACGTTAAAACTATGTGTCCAATGTGTATGAATGTTTACTATTTTTGTAGTTATGATTGAATGGTTATATAGATGAATGAATGGTTTTACTTACAGTGCGCACTAGAATAGATATGCAAAATAAATGTTGTGAATCACTGAATGGATGGATTTGATGAATAATATAATAGAATGCATGGTTCAGTAGAAATAATAAGTAAGAAAGAACATCCCCCAATCCATTCCATGACTACAGACACTTGTCTCCTGTAGTCACCCATAACCCATCTCGGGTGATAATACGTTGTGCACTATGTGTGTAGCGTATCCTTCTGGTTTACCACAAGGGCTAATGGTGATAAGGATTTTGTTGGAGAACTAAGGTAGAACCCCGGTCAACCCATAAGTCTAACAAATGGTTATGTTGTTGGCTAGAACTCAAAAGGAGAGGTGGGAAGGGGTTTGGTGAAGAAGATGCAGTGGTAGAAAGGGATGTTTAGGCCATGGAATCTTACGAACAAAGAGATTTAAAGATGGTTAGAGAAAAAGAAGTTGGAATTCATACAAAAAGATAATCAGGGTTCCATGTATACACCGCACTAGTACCTGCAAAGGTATATGTTTATTGATTTGCATGAAGCAATTTTTTGTTTCTTTCCATAGTTATTATAGTAGTGGTTGTTAAGGTTGAAAGATCCACATCCGACTAATCAGATTAGGCTAGTAGTGTGGAATATTGAAAATATCACGTGGTTGGAAAGGGTTAATAACAAATTCACGCACAAAGTGGATTTTTGGTTAGACAACATTACTGTGGGGTTTATCACTGAGTTTGTAGTAGATACAACGAAGTCATACAATGTTGTAGAGAAGAATTTCTTGAAGGGATCCAAAGGGAGGTATATTAAATCTCTTTAGACATCGATAAAGATCACATTACATGATAAAGGCATGGTTACTATGGAATCAAATAGCTAGATCACTCTACATGCATGTGAGAGTTGGGGGAAGCACTAAGGAAGATCTTAGAAATGGAGAATGATCTGAAGAGTAGCTAGAAGGAGGAAGAAATGGACCCCATTGTGATGGATGATGAATATAACAGGAAAATCATAAGAAATGTAGGTGTGATGTGCAATGGATGACCCTACCAGTATAAGATGAATAACTAGAAGAGGGAAGTAGCAGAGCGAGAGCGCTTGGATAGTAATGAGGGAGAGGTAGACATTCTATGTGCCATGTGGAATATTGAGGATATATTTCGCGCCACATATGAGAGGAAAACTATAGGTCTCAGGTCCGACGTAGAAGAAGTATCTCCATTCCATATCCAAATTAGTGTGGAACCCACAACCCCATGTGTGACTAAGACAACTGAAGAAGAAAAAGAAGTTAATTAGCAAGTGATCAGTGGTAGAAGAATTTTTTTAGGATGAGGTTCCAGTAGGATAAGTGTAAGTTCATCTAGTGGTAGTCAAGTATCTACACTGCACAAAGGTGGTAGTTCAGGAAATTTCATAATGGAAGGAAAATATCCAACTATTAGGTTACCAAAGTTCCGAGGGGACGGAGAAGATGATCCAAAAAAAATGTGTTCATTTTTGAAAAGATATGCGAAACAAAAAAGATTACAGATGAGGATACACAGGTTGCCCAGTTGGAAAACACTTTTAAAGACTTTACATTAGATTGTTACATGGGTCTCTCAACAAATAACCCAACGTGAACACCTACACTTGTAGCAGATGTGAAGAGTCAATGAATAAATGAAATGATAAAGATCAAGCATAAACCAGGAGAATCAGTCTGGGAAGTGGACAAGAAGTTCAAGAGGTTAAAAGGTAAGTTAAAATACACCATTATTGATACACAACATACATATTTGTTTGTTAATTCTTTATTTCCACACTTGAAGTATCCTTTTAGACAACAAAAATTCCAAATTCAGGGTGAGGCTCTACAAGAAGCGTTACAGCTACAGGAAAATCAGTACAAGCATATAGATCTAGTTGTGGAAGAGGTAAAGAAATATTTGAACTTAGCATTCTAGTTGAATCAAAACAAAGGAAAGTCGAAAAGAGAAGATGTCTAGTGTACAATGTGCAGGACTGAAGGTCACCGCAAGAATGAGTGTCCATTATTTTCATAGTATATTGGAGTGGGTATGCCAAACCCTTTAGCTTAAAGAGGACCATGGTGAGAGATTTGAAAAACACATGGTCACAATCCCTATCATTTCCCCTTAATGAAAAAGTACCATAATGTATGAAAGAGTACATTTTGTAACTATTTTAAGTCAATAGGAAACAAAGACAAGGACTGTAGAACCTTGGAGATGATGAAATAAAGGATTGCAAATACATATAGGGTGAAGTCTGAACATGCAACAAGACAACCTATGCAACAACCACAATATAACACTACACAACAACCACAGTACAATCCCACACAACAATTTGCATCACAACCATAGTATAATGTGCAACACCTTCAAGGGGAACAACAATATATTCCCGCATAACAGTGTGTAGCACCACAATAGTATAATAACCTGCAGTCATAGTATAATCAAGGTCCTCAGTATAATACACTACATGGAGATAATCATGGAAACATAGGAGGCTTCATAGGAGGAGGCCTTGGAGGAAGAGTCTTTGAAGGAGGTCGAGGACTAATAGTGTGTCATAACTATAAGAAACCAAGGGACTATGCATGAGACTTCCCACAACCACCTGCGACATGTATTTACTATTGCGTAGGAATTCATGAAAAAAATATTGTCCTACACTTTTGATAAAGATACAGGACAAGAGGAACCATACTAATTATAACATGCAATGGATCGGGGTAGAAAACATAGAAGAAGATGATAACAAGATTAACATTGTTACTAGAGGTGGAGCTAATATAGGAGAATATGTAGCCAAGAAGGATCAAGACCAATACTAGTAGGTCAGGAAGAACATAACACCTTAACAGAAGTTCTATGTGTGCAAAGATAAAGAGATACTCAAGGAAACTAGACATGATATCTCGAAGGAAAAAATTGCATCCACTTTAGGAAGAAAGCCAGTAGATGAGATACCAGTGTATGACATGCCTTCATTATTTGATTAGACCAATCAAGAGCAGTCTTCAGAACAAGTAAGTAACTTAAGAAATTTTTTGAGAGATTTTGTCAAACTATTGAGTGATAAGAATTCATTACAAGTATTGCATAATTTGTTAGAAAAGTGTAACCTTGGGGAAGAAGGGGTAAAAAGAGTAAATCAGGTTCATAAGAAGAGAAGAACCAACAAGGAATTCAGATTGAATTCCAACATAGAATATTTCAATATGGGGGATATTGTACTAGACATGGGATCTGAAGTCAATGTTTTGCCAAAGAAAACTTAAGAAGTTATGAGAGAACCACAATTGGGGTATTCAGATATTCATTTGAAGTTGGAAAATTAGCACAAAGTGGTTCCAATAGGAAGGTTGAAGGTGATTCCAGTAGATCTAGATGGTGTGCACACCATGGATGATTTTGAAGCCATTGACATAGTGGACAATACTCTACCATACCCAACACTATTGGATATGGATAGGGATTTTGATAACCAGGCTATTATCAATTTGAAGGCAAGAAAGATGATATTTTAATTATGGGAGTACATAGTTATTGTGCCATTGGATCCCTTAGAAGGACGAAGGTATGTAGAACCTACAGATAATATCCTGATAGAATATGTGAATTATTTACATAGTATTACTGCGTGTGAAGAGGATTATATCAACCCAACTACATATGACATGCTTAGTTGGAGGAGTATTATTTCTTGTGCTTCAGACTCTGACACAGTACTGGAAAACTAGAAACAATGATTACATGAATTATCTACTAGGAGGTGTGCTAGAATGATGTGTGTGCTGAGATGGGTTGGTACAGAGGTTAGATAACCTCCTACCTTTTATGGTTTTAATGATTTATAAGACTTTTTAATGAATTTTTAGGTATAGGTTATGGAAAACCAGATATTAAACACATTAGATATTTATCTAAAAGCTACACCTACAGGATGGTGGGATACACACAAGGAAAATATCAACAATTGGTTTCAGTGCTAAAGGTTATTGCGTATCATATTTGGTGCAGAACATGAGTACAGATATGAGGAGAAATATGAGGTATTTGGACAACCTAAAGAACATATAGAAATGTGCATGGTTCAATGGAGATTAGTACCACCAAAAGAATGGACATACTATTTCATTCACACACTAGAAGGCATTTTGAAGAGAAAGTACACAAAACATGAACATCACAGAGAAACTACTAACTGGGAAGAGATACAACAAAACTTTGTAGTTAGATTTTCCTTTGAGCATGACAGTACATGTATTGATACAACGTTGAAAGTGGTAAGAGATATGATATTTGAAGAACCAGAGTTTGAAATAGTTCCATTATATCTGAAGCAGGCTAAACAAGCAGTCAAACAATTGCTACACTGTTATCACATAACATAAGCAAAAGAACCAACAGAAGATAATCCATGCAATATCCATATTCCATAAGTAGAAGGTGAAAGGGAAGTAGAAGGTCCCAATATACATTCATAAGATTATGCTGCAGCATAAAATATCAAGAAGGTCAACATTGGGACTACATAAAATCCAAATATGGAAAGTATTAGAGATTATTGGGATAATCGGACAATAGAAAGGATCACATAATTATTGCGTGAATATATTGACTTAATTCCAACAACATTCTAAGAGATGAAGGGGTTAGAAGGAGAGATAAGAGAGATGAATATCCCATTGAATCTAGAAGCAAGGCCTATCAAATAAAGGTCATACATATTAAATACAATATACAAAGAGAAGGTGAAGACAAAAAATGAGAAAATGATAGAAGTTGGTGTTATAGAACCTGTAGAAGAGTCATAATGGATCAGTCTTATGGTGGTGCAAGAAAATAAGTAAGGAGGGATCAATATTTGTGTAGATTTGAGAAAATTGAATGATTCTTTCCTACATGATCCTTTTCCTACCCCATTTATAGACGAAGCTTTGGAGAATGTAGGGGGTCAAGAAGCTTATTCTTTTACAGATGGATTCTTAGGATATCATCAGATAAGGATTGCACCTGAAGATAAACACAAGACTACATTTTCTATAGAGTGGGGATCATTTAAGTATATAGTTATGCCATTTGTATTGAATAATGCACCAACCATTTTTTCAACGATAGTAGTAGCAACTTTTAAGGACTTTATTCATACATTTTTGGAGGTTTACTTAGATGATTGGACAATGTTCAATTTGTTGAAAGATCATGTTGAAGTATTAAGGATTATGTTGGATAGATGCATACATTGTCAGATCTCATCAAATATTAAGAAGTATATTTTCAGCGCGCCTTTTGGGATTCTATTAGGACATGTGGTGTGAAAACAGGGTCTGCTAGTTGATCCTGCTAAAATTGTTGTCATAGTTAACTTAGCACCACCAAAGTCAGTGTGCTAGTTAAAGAGTACATTGGGCCATACAAGATATTATAAGAAATTCATAAGAGGATATGCACAGATCACCATGCCAATGGAAAATTTACTGAAGAAGGGCACTAAGTTCCAGTGAAATGATGAATACTAGAAAAGTATGGATATCTTGAAGGAAAAGATGGTTACTGCGTCGATTTTAGTATTCTCGAATTGGGCCAAAGAATTTCATGTGCATGTGGATGCATCTATAGTTGCATAAGGAGAAGTATTAACCCAACCAATAGAAGGTGATATAGATCATCCTATATCTTTTGCAAGAAATAAGTTGTCATATTCAAAGAAGAACTACAATACTACAAAAAGAGAAGGTCTAGTTATGGTCTATGCTTTGCATAAATACAAACATTACTTGTTGGGAAAACACTTTAATATTCTTACAGATCATTCAAATTTGAGATACTTAGTTAATAAGCCAGTGTTAGGGGGAAGGATATGGAAATGGCTATTATTATCTCAGGAATTTGACTTTGAATTTGTAGTAAAACCTGGAAAATTGAACACAGGATCAGATCACTTATCTAGGATAACTAATGGAGAAGAACCCAGTAACTTGGAAGAAAAATTTCCATATGCACAATTGTTTTCAATACAGATAGATGATGAGTATTTTGCTAACATTATTGAGTTTTTGAGTACAAGCTTTGGACCAAGAGAATTTACTACTACTCAAAAGAAAATTTTGGTGGTCAAATCTGCAGATTATTAACTGATTACAGGTCATTTATACAAACTTGGAGTAGATAAAATATTGAGAAGATGTGGGATGGAGCATAAAAGACCCATTATTTTTGCAGAGGCACGTGAAGGAATTGCATGAGGACATTGCATAAGAAAATCTACCACGCATAAATTATTATGTGAAGGGTTATGGTGGCCAATGATGCCCAAGGATTCAAAGGAATATTGTCGTAACTGTGATGTTTTTCAAAGAGTTGGGAAGCCTTCCAGAAGCGATGAGATGCCACTGAGACCACAAGTTACTTTACAAGTGTCGAATAAGTGGGTAGTAGATTTTGTAGGTCCCATTAATCCATCAACAAGAAGATCAAGGGCCAAATATATTATTACAATGACAAAATACTTGACGAGATGTGTTGAGTCAACACCAGTAAAGGATTGTAGTGTAGAGATTGCAACACACTTTTTATTTGAACATGTAGTGACAAGATTTGGATGTC
>CBVK0103570033.1:0-10421 GCA_900067695.1 Picea abies
ATCCAGAGTCCAAGGGGTTCTGTCGATGCCTCTGCATCCTCAAGGTCCAAGACCCTGCACACTCAGTAAAACTGAGTCAATAGCACTTGTCTATGTCAATGCAGTAAAACGTCATGCCATCTACCATAACTCATCATGATCAAAGTCAAATGTTTTAATATCTAAATAATTCGGATCACTTGCGAGCAAGTGTCCTCAAAGAATAAGTTTTCTTAGTGCGCCAGAGTGGGATGTTACAGATATCTTGACATGGATGCTAAATATCCCCTAAGGATTTCATATGTTTTAGTTTGTGATATCATTCTTAGGCTTGGATTCATTTAATCCTCACTTAGGGCCTAAGACTCAATGTTTCTCCCAAATATGTCTAAGACCCGAAGACCCATACCTAGCGATCAAAACTTCGTAATATCACCAATATCAAATATTATTCTATGATGCACATACCAATAAAATGGTATAAAATATTATTATATGAATTCAACTAACTAACTAATTACATGTCACTAAAAAACTATGGATTTATTATTAAACTATTATGATCATCCATGTACCTAAAATATTGAAAAAATATGCCTCTAACTAATTGCCTAGTTGAAACAAAAATTCATAATAATATCCTAGAATATTGTTTCCTTGAGAGAAGATTTCCCCTCATCCTAAGTTGATCGTATGAGAAAGGTGAGAATTCTTGGGGTTTTTCCTTCTTTAGGCATTGATTTGGGTGAAGAAATCCTTGTTCTATATCAAGTCCTCCTATTTAGATTGAAATCATACCCAAATTCCTCCAAAACTTTAAAGCATGTCAATATGCTAAAAATGGATGTAAGACAATGGTTGTTATACTATGTTTGAAACTACATACAAAGGTGGATCCACTTAGAGTTGAATTCTCTCTAAATAAAGAAATAATAATTGAGCTGAAATTAGGAAGCCAACCAATGTGAAAAGAGGAATCCAATGGAGTAGGAAAATGATGAAGTGGAGATGTGTAGTGTATATCATGCTATGTTTTTTGGTGAGAAAGTCTGAAGAGGTCAATTTTATAGAATTAATGTAGAGTATTGATGGATCAATGATGTATATTAAGAAGCATTGTGAATTGTCAGGAATCAATGATAAAAAGAGGTACAATAGGTTTTAGGTATATTCCTGGTAATAGTATAAACTATAGGTATGCATAAGATTAAGGAAGTGTTGATGTGCAATCCTTACCTCCCAATTTATGAAAGTGGATAGGGGAAGTAAACAAGCTAAAATAAGCATTCTCTTGTGTTGAAACATGGAAATCAATGCCAAAGGGTTGTGTTATGTAACCAATGCTATAGAGGGGAATAGTGTGGTGCCTACAATTGATGATGTTTAAGACATAACTAGACTGAGAATATGATATGTTCAATGTGTGCAAGAAATAATCCTTAATGTGGGGAGAAATGATAGTAAGGGACATAATAGTGTGTCGGTGTGGAAACTCAGCATGTAAAACCCATAAATCACATGTGATATTTGATGGCATAGAGAACATATATGATACACAATGTGTATATTATGATGAAGTGTATAGTATAGGTTGGGATGATGTATGTTGTTGATTTGTAGCCATTGTGTAGAAATAGGTACCAAAGGCATAGTTTAGTATATCTTGATGGTATCAAGAGATTATATTGTAATCACATTTCCATATGGTTTTTTTTGTGTTGAGGCATCAAGAAATACCACCATATTATAGATGTGACATCTATTTATATACTAGTATGATAGATGATTAATAAAGAGTTGAGATGCTATTGTAACAAGATTATTGTGAGGCTTGAATTGGTAAATAACTAAATGAGTAAAGTTATGAGAAACATCCTCTGGTACTTGAAGAGGAACAATGCTTCAATGAATTAGGGTCTGGAAAAATGGAATGTCTATATGATACTACTAGTGACACCCACAAGCTATAACAAGATACTATGCCTAGTGTGATAGGGTAGTTATGTAGTGGATTTCATTGATTTATTTATTGAGAACATTAGGGGAATGAGGGCATGGGGATTTGTGAGGTAAAAGGAAAGGCGGAAGGACTAATGTGTGTATGACTACTAAGGGATTTTATAGTGGGGTTGGGATGGAATAAGAAACTTATAATGGCCTTGTAGGAATAGGGATAGAGTAATTGGTTATGAAGAGGGTTTTGAGGTAAAATAGAGAGAGAGTGAAAGAGATGAATTTTTACAAACTAATTTTTTGAGATGTAGTGCTTAGGGTAATAGAATTGTATCATAGGTAAGTTCAAAGGATTTCCCATCATTAAAAAGTGGGCAATTATTACTCTAAGGATTGTATAAGACACTACAATGATATTTACAAGGCACGCGCAAAAGTAGATTAGAGAAATCAAGCAGATATATATCATAGCATAATATGTATTGTATGGGTCCAATGGAAAATGTGACTACATAAAATTTGTTAATGATAAGATTAGGACCGTCATGTTGAAAATAACCTTGTTGGTAAGGAGAGGGGTGTGGGGTAGTCGGAAGGAGTAACGCATTTACAAACGTCTTTGAGATTGGGTTCTTTTTGCTTCCATTCTAAGTGAAAAGGAGGGATAAATATGATGGATATTTTTTTATTATTATGAGTAAGGAGGTGTCTATGGTAGTAGGATTAGGAAGATAAATGATTTCATGGGAGAGAGAATGTTCAAGAAATGAAGTGGTAGTAACAAATTCAATAGTTTTCTCATCAAAATATAGTATTTTCAACATGGCTTATCATTATAAGAATCAACAATAAATAGAATCATGGGTTTTGGTTTTGTGATTGTGGCACCATTATTAAGGATAGGAAAAGGTAGTGTGATTTCTAAGGAGAGATGAGTTATGTGTTGGATATGCACAAGCATTTATGGAAGGGATGGCATGAGGGATAGAACTAGGGTTATGTTTATAATTATGATTTCAAAAGAAGGGGAGGCAAGGTCACTTGTCAAACTTGCATTTGATGAATAGAGCATGAAGAAAATATTGGCACAAGGTGGATCCCTCAAACATGGCTACCTCATTATGAAAAATAGCAAAAAAACCATAATTTGAATTTGATTTGAAGTTAGAGATGGACATTAGTTAATACCTATATAAACTACTAGACACTTTGATTTGGAGCTTGACATAATTGTAACTACCTATACATTTTGTTAGATAAATAAATTGGAGGGTAAAAAAACCTTCTCAAGGCTTGGCACAAGGTATCCCATGTGGTGATATGACTAGGGGTGTCATATAAAACTTATTCTTCATTGATTTCCACATATATCTCTATAGAACTTTGGTGAGACTTCCACTAGGCTTCAACAAGGCCCTCTAAGTGGTTACCTATAAGAAGGAGGTGTTATTATTCTAACTTTGTAGTAGGAATTGAGATTGTGGATCTAGGAATGTATAACATCTATGTTCGTTCATAAACTATATTTAGGTAAGGATATTTTGGTGTATAATTGGAAGGTAAAAGTGGAATCGCTAGTTTTAAGTCTGATATCTTTAGTAAGAGTGTTGGCCAATTATCGCACCGCAATGGAGAGATTGGATTGTTTTTTATCAGATGATTGAGTGTTGTGAGAAGAAATTGAGAGATATATTTTGTGATAGAGTGTAAAGGATGAAGTTAAGTGCAATGTAAACTATGCACTGAATATTTGTCCATGGTTAATTCGAAATAGGGGTGTCTAATATTAGAGCCAAAGAATCTAACAAGGACAATTCCAAATGCTGAAAAAGGAATGCGGAGATGGAACACGTCACAAGATAAATTATTATGGTGGGAGGGAGGCCTTCAAAAACCAAAATTTTGACACGATATTGGTGGGATCCTTGCCTAAGTAACCAGATTTGGAGGTGTGCTAAAAAAATATTTTATTAGAGTGAGCCAATGGCCAAGAGAATTCGTTGAGAAAAGGTAGTTTGGGTGGATGAATAATATCAAGGAAATCCAAATATGGAATATTCTATGTGGTCAGGAACCTAAGAACCCAAAAATGGTTAAGGGGAAATGTGGGGTGGGACGACCATTCCCCCATTGATTTTAAATTATTTACATGAGAAAACAATTAATGAAGTTTGAACTGACTTATTTGAAGTATGTAGGTAAATTGTAATTCTAGGTACACATTAAAGTGTTACTCACTAATTCCATAAGCTCGAACTATTGCCTTTCAAACTTGGGTAATGAAATGACTCTTGAATTATAAATTGAAATTGGAAATGTTACGAATTATTGTTTGATGGGTAATTATTATGATCTCACAATTTATTCTTATTAGTAATTCTCAAGCTCTTAAATATCTAAAAAGAATTAGTTCAAACATTCAAGGGAATAGTTTTGATATCAATGGTCCTTGTATGTAAGCATAATTTTCAAAGTTTGAGCTTACACTAGTTTTTTACATTCAAAATTGAGTAATGCATGTTGATTACTACAACAAGTAGTTCAAATCATGGTTAATAATCTAAAAAATTGCAATCTTGTCTAGTTTGAATATGAATTTCAATTGATTTAATTTTAAAACATAACCTTATATCCTCTTTTTTCATCGCTAACAATTTTTAGGAACTTTTATATGACCTGTAAGAGATGCAAGAAAAGGAAGAGATATCCTTAGAAGAGATCGATTGTAGGTCAATCACAACAGGTGATTGAAATATTAGAAGAACCTAAGGAAATAGTACCAGTTAGTAAGAAAAAGGTTGAAGCCATAGGGAAGAGGGTAAAATTAGAAGCAACAGATCATTGAAGGAGAAGAAGAAATAGTGAAACATTGTAAACACAAATATCATATTCCTAAATTCATTGAAGGTGTCTTTAAAGTGTAGACTTGAACCTAGTGTAGAGGGAATTGTACAATAGAGAACATTTACATACCTTGGGTTGTACATAATAGAGGTCCAAAAATATGTCCAAGCATGGAAACTAGATTACAAGCAAACTAAACCACAATTTGACAAGGATAAATATTGATGGGACACACTAGATGAAAAAACGCTTGAAATTCCCACTATTCCTACACAGGTTCTGCAAAAAATGGAGTATGACCTCAAAGAAATGAAGAAATATTCTCATGGATCTTCTCAAGGATTAATTTTAAGTTCAATATTTCTCCTAAGATATGAAAAAATAGAGAAAATAATTCAGGACTTTTGCTTCCCTTATTTTGGACCCAAGAATATTTTTTTCCCACAAGCATAAGTGTCTATATATTTGGAGAGATATATTACCTCAATTAGAAAAGATATAATATCTTTCCATAATATTAATTAATCGTTCATATAGATATTTATCAAATCTTCTTCCAATAACATAACATTAATCAAAACTATATTGCCTGAAATAGAAAAACATGAGAAAATGCTAAACCAAAAAATCACATCATATAGAACCTCCCTCCATCATCATACCTTTTCCCATGGGAAACAAATTATCTCAACTTCTCAGGCATGGGTGGCCTTTATGAGAAAATGGATAATGGAAAGATATGAAGCTTCATGAACCAAAATAGGTGGTCATATTATAGAAGAGTGTTTGAATATCCAAAACAGGAAGGCTAACAACCAAGTAGAACATGAAGATAGTCAAAGGGAGTAAAAGTCTCTTAAAGAAAAACAAGATAAAGTGAAAAATATAAATAATAGGTAAGGAGGGAAAAAAATAGTCATTAAAGTGTCTAAATATCATAAGATTCCCATCCCTTATTTTCTTGTATAAATAAGATGAATTTAAATTGTAAAGGTATTTTTTCTTCCGTGTCTTGTACAAATTTCTATAAAATTTTAATGAATTAGAAGCCACTACTAGCCAAGGTTCTTGGACATAGACTTAAGTTTTGAAATGTGTTTTTCATGGAATTGTTTCTATTGATTTAGTGAGTTTTGGAATATTGTAAGGATTTAATTTTATAGTACAAACTTTTGTCACTTATAATCGACATGTTTATTTAGTTTATCTCACAAATTGATTGGGTATAACCATATGCATAGAGTTATATTCAGTTAATCATAACTAGACCCTTTTTTTTAATGCATATAGTTATTTAGATTATTTATTTTATTTTTTTAATTAATTTTACTAAAGCTTTGAAGAAATATGATATTTTTTTATATGTTTAACTCATTAGTTTTGTTATTAATCCTTTTAATAATTCTTCATTTCACATATTATATTAGCTATATATAATTGATTATATCTAAAAACATATAAATTATGGAATGATGCAGAACAAGTAATATCCAAGAAAAACAATATAATGATTGCCAGGCTATCAATTAGATAGATTTTGTATTCTAAATAGTGTAATGTTTAATTGGGACATTTAATTAGGGGGAGTCCCTATTGATTGTGTATGTTCATTAAACCCTTTAAACACCTCTATGATTTGTGGATGATGATATTTCACAATTAAGATTTCTTCCAAATTACTAGGATCTTCAATTATTTTTTCATATTGATTTGATCTTTGGTTACTTCGATGGAAAATATGATGACCATTATAATTAGGATGACAATGAGGCATCTTGGTATCTTGTGTTTTTATTTTGGAACATTCATCTTTTGATATTTCTTTACATTTATTGTTTTTTATGTGGCATTTGAGGACATGCTCACCAATGAGAACATATTGCTACCAATGAACCTTGCATGAGGGTGCCCTTTCTAGATATCAAAGCCGAGTTTGTTAGTTAGTTGCATATTTTATTGTTTCTTATAACCTTAAAGATATGTGCATGGAAGGTTTGTGGAGTGAATCCATCAAACCAAAATCTCTTGGAAAAACTAAAAATGGTCATTTCCAAGTGAATAAGACAAAACAATTTGCACTAGATTTAATTTATGATTTGTACTTTTTCTATTTCCTTAGCCTTTTCTACATTCATTATGATTTTTATGAGATGAGGCTCAGTGACATTCATAAATTGGAATAACAATAGTTATGATTGGATATTTATAATATTCACCCTCCCACAACCACTTTCTCTCATGGTTAGATCCATTAGCTAGGGCTTCTACTAGATCTCACACCTTGGAGACTACCCTCCTGCCTAGATGAACCTTTTTCACTCATATTTTCATCGCTCACCCAAAGAGAATATTGGATATGGTTATGCATATCTCTATTTCCCACAAAGTCACTCTCTCATTCTATAATCAAGTACAAATTCTCAAAATCATTGATTCATGAGAGTAAATCACTACTGTTTAAAGGATCTTATTATATCACCTAGGGAAAAATGTATATGGTTTTGAAAGTTATGTTTCCTACATACTCCATAAATCACAACAAAAATTTGGGTCACAACCATGGATTCTCTTGGCTATGATGATTTGCTAGAGATTCCCACACTTACCTAAATTGAGGAAAGTTAAAATAGAAAATCCCCATCCATGGTAATACAACTTCTCACTCATTGACCAAGTTTTTTTATTTTGATATTGATTCATGATAATGAAATTTGTGCGTGGAAGACATTATTGAGGAATAAAGTGGAATATAATATGAAACAGAGAACACAGTATTGCAAATAATCAAAGAGGGACAAACTTTTTTGAAGAGAAGAGGTGGTGTCTAAAGACATTGTTACAACACTTAAGAACATAGTATTTAGATCAAAACATCACAATGGATATTCTACATATTGATATACATGATATATTGTGTAATCTCAAATCATACTTTACTATTTTATAATGACCCAAGGTGTCTTGTTTTATAGTGTCAAGATCTAACCGACTCCCATAGAATCCAAAATATGTTGTCCACATATAACCATCGACAGATAGAGTGGACTCCACAAAATTCATCTTATCGATTCAGCTCGATCAACCTTGACCCAAGAAACTATCCTTGCAAATTGTAGTCAAATGCAGGGTTGGTTGATCCATTGCTTGACTATATTCGACTGTTGCTTGAATTTCCAATAGATAGGCATGCCGATGACACGACTGACTGGTGTGGTGTTTTGGTTGATTTCCCAACCAATTGTGTCCATATGTAAGACAACGTCTCGACCGACTGAACCTAGGAGATGTGAGATGAACCATCAGTTCTTTATGTTCCAACACCCCCCATCAACACATAACTCTGGAGATTTAGGAGGTGAAATTAAATCACTGGACCACCCCCCATAATTTCAAATTCATGAAGCCAAAGAAAAGTATAGAGCTTGATAAATTTGACTACAGCTAAAGACTTGTTGAAGATATCAAAAGATTGATATTTAGTGTGACAATATTCAAGAGAAACAAAGTCTTCATGGACCAACTGTCGCAAATAGTGAGCATGGAGTTCAACATGCTTCATCTTATTGTGAGAAAAATGATTGTCAGCAACATGTATGGAACTTTGATTATCACAAAATATGGTGTTCAATGTATGAATAGGAAAGTCAATCTCACTCAAAATTTTATGAATCCAAACTACTTGAGTACCTTCTTGAAGAATACCACAATATTCTGCTTATGTAGTCAAATAAGAGACTACCTTTTGTTTCTTGCATGACCACTCCAAAGGTCTAGTTCTATAGTGAAACACATACCCAGAAGTGGACTTCCAATCATATCCATCTCCAGCCAAGTCAAAGTTGATGAAGCATACTAGAGAATCTGAACTACGACAATATTTGATACAAAAATGAGTGGTACCTTGAGATAATGAACACTTTGTTTAACTTCCTTCCAGTGACTTTATCTAAGATCCTGCATGAACCAATATACCATACTAACAACAATGGATATATCATGTCAACTATGAGTAAGATTAATATTTTTGACCAATTGTTGATAGAGAGTAGCATCAACATTGGGTGTTTGACAAGTTTTAGTAAGCTTCACTCCTGACTAAAAGGGAGTGGCACGTGGATTTAAATCATGCATATTAAAGAATGTCAAAAAATCCAATACATATATAGAATGATAAATGAAAAAGCCATCACACAGTGGTAAGACTTGAAGACCGAAAACATAATGCAAATCACCAACATCTGTCATATCAAAGGAGTCAACAAGTTGTTTATTCAATCTAAATATGAGAGCATTTTTATTTCTAGTAATGACTAAATCAATAACATATATAGAAAAAATCAAAGTGTCTCCATTGGGGTGGAGAACATACAGGTTGTGACCAGATTCACATTGTTTGAAACCAAGCCGAAGAAAAAACTATTGAGCTTAGCATACCAAGCCCAAGGAGATTTCTTCAAACAATAAAGAAACTTATTGAGCCGACATAATAAATTGGAATCTAACACAAATCCAAGTGGTTTTTCCATGTAAATTTATTTAGATAGGTATCCATGAAGAAAATCACTCTTCACATCCATTTGATGAATATGCCATCGAAAGAGAGCAATGAAAGAAAGGATCAAGTGAACATAGTTCATCTTTGCAACGGGGGAAAACGTTTCAGTGTAGTCTATTCCTTCTTACTGAGAAAATCCCTTCATGATGAGGTGTGGTTTATGTCACTCAACAATACGTTCATATGTAAATTTGGTCCTGTAGACACATCAACACTTCATAATGTTATTTCCATTTGGTTTGGGAACCAAGTCCTAGGTTTGATTCTTTGACAAGGAATCAAACTTATTTTTCATTTCATGTTCCCATTCAGGTCGACGTTCGGAATATGTGTAGGTAACAAAGTTATAGGTTTCAAGAACATGAGTCATTATGAAAACACTAGCATGTTGCTTATGACTTCAAGTGTTGTCCGCAAGAGGAATCTCAAGCATCTCCTGTGGATTCAATTTTATTGGCATCCCATCATGGTATACAATAAATAGGTGAACTACAGTTCACCTCATCAGGTCGATAAAACTTCATAGGTTCTACAGTAAGTGGACTAGTTGAAACAGAAGACATGGGACTAGTCGACTTAGATATCAATGGTTGAATCAAAATAGGAAGAAAGTTCAATGGACCAGTCAAAGGACTGAAGAGAGGAGTATGAGAACTAGTGTCCAAATCATCATCAAAGGGAGCATCCTACAAAAATCTAAAGGAGGCATTCAACAAATTGACTTCTTGTCAAACCAAACATTACCTTAGATAATAATATGCCATTGGCCATCATAAAATATTCGATAGGATTTCAACTCTTCATAGTCTCCCATCATGATGTAAGTATGGATTTTTGCATCCAATATCTTTTGAGAATCGTCAAGAATGTGGGCCCAGGAAACACATTGGAACACACAAAGGTGTCCCATAGAAGGTTTCTTTCCATACCATCGTTAGACTAGATTCATGAAAGGAATAAATTGAATCGATATGTGATTGAGAAAAGAATTGGCACAATAAACTTCTTTAGCCTAGAAGCGAGGAGGAAGGTATTTAGTTTGCAAAAGACATCTAGCCATTTTGACTATTTTTCTATTTTTGTATTCTGT
>CBVK0103570037.1:0-15628 GCA_900067695.1 Picea abies
TAACCAACAAAATTGGTCTCACTAAATTTGGATCTATTATGAAGAAGTTATGACATTTTTACCCGAAACACTTGATTTTGACTAGTTTCAGGGCTAGCCACAAACCCTATTTTCCACAGAGTGTAACTCCCAAAATACAACGACCCACAAGCTGAATTGTTTACCAAACATACTTGGATATGTTTTCTCACTTTCATATCAATCTCACGGTCTGAATTATTATAAAAAAAAAGTTACGGGGGTTTCAAAAGTATCAATCCTCTCTGTAAGGTAACACTTCTTGAAGCTTTGGGCTTAGTTTCCTTGCCCATATGTGTGGTCTCGACCCATGAATGTTCCTCCAGGTCACCGATTATGAAGTGGTATCCATATTTTCCTTTCCTATGACATATATAGAGGTGATTATGGGTGGGAATTACCTATGGTACCTTAGGCAAACGTTGAACCTCTATTTCAATTCCCCTGGAGGGTGTTGTCTTCACAAGGGTACTTGCACTAGTAAGGGTTGTGACGTGTCGATTATCGTAACTATATATCATGCCTTCTCTAGCCAATATTTGGGGACATGACATCCCCCAAAGGTCATTTTTCAAAAATCCCCTTTATTTATTTATTTTCCTGTTGATAGCTAGGCTTGCTAGGGGTGTGCTCTTTGGTCCTATGTGTAGTCGATCGTAGGTTAATTTTTGTTCATTGTTATAACACATTTATTCATTGTGGATGAACAACCTATTCACCAGTCCCATAGACAACATGGAATTTATATGGAGAGGGAATAAAAACCACCTATTAAGCGACGTTTCGTGTCCATTACAGATGACATTGAGATTGAGAGAGATTATGAGGAAAGTAAAAGTGTAGATATTGAAGTGGTTGACGAAATTCCTTCTCCAAACTTCAACCCTCCCTTGATTGTTCCTTTTGACCTCATACTCATTAGGCCAAGGGTAAATTTTAGTGATTCTTCTTTATTCTTTAGTGATGCTCGCATGATATCAGGAATGAGCGTTTCATTGAGTATGATAGATCCCTCAAGCTCATCACCAAGTTTCATGGGAGTCACCTCGGTGATGTCCTCATTTCCATATATCAGTGACATAGGTCCTAATCCATCCATTATTAGTACATCAGGTTTCTCCATCTAGGGAATTCTCGTAGTGACTTCATTTCCTTCCATGAGTGTACTTAGTGTAAGCATGCCTGTCACATCTGTCTCAATGCCCACATCCAAATTTGTGTCTGTTGGGGGCCCAATCCTTGCTTCTAACAATGGAGGTGGATTCCCATTTGCATCTGGCACCCCTATAAGTAGCTCAAGAATTCAAAACGTTAGATTCCATTTTGGTTGGAATGTCCATAGTGGGACTTTAGCTACTCCTAGTCATGATGTGGGAAACAATGTTTCCAAGGGGTTTAATATCCCTTGAGGCAGCCATCCTCTTGGTAGTATGCCTAATATTGGAAGTAATAATCCTTTTAGGTATACCTCTAATAATCCTTTTGAGAATACCTATATTCCTTACGGAACTCCCCCTAGGGTCAGTTATGATCCAAGGAGTGATAATCCTTTCAGAAGTTCCTATATCCCTAGAGGCAACCCTTCTAGGGGAATGTATGGTTTTATAAGAAATAATTCTTCTGGGAGTTATTTTTTCCCTGGGGGAAAAAATCCTTTTAGGATTCAATACACTACCAGAAACTATAATATGGGGGGACCACAAGGTCCATTTGGTTCATAATATTCTTCATCCTTTTACGAGAATTTGTTTTCCAACACAGAATTTCCTTTCTTGGAAACATTAAACTTGCTAGACTGATCATGTTTGAGAAATGACACTATTCTTGATAACCCTCTATGGCCAACCATTCTTGTTAAATTTCCATATGACATACCTAATTTTGAAGGAAAGTCAAGAGAATACCCTTCGACGCACACCATGACTTATCATTTGTGGTGCTCATCCAACTAATTGATGGATGATAGCATTCAATTGCATATTTTGCAATGAAACTTGATTGGAAGTGTCGTGAAATGGTACATTGTGATTAAGGGCACTTCCTACAAAAGATTTAATACCTTGGCCATGGAATTTTTATCACATTTCTAGTTGCTAGTAAGGTATGAGACCAATACAAATGTTTTTACATCTTTGCATTAGAATACCTCCACCCACATTTTCAACCGCATTCGTGAGTAGAGGTGGTGACATAGGCTTATCAGGGCCATCATTCTCAATCAACACCTTATAGATTGGTTCACCGAGTCTTTGTTACCTCCCTTAGCTAAGGATTTTTCTATGTTAGGAGTGATTTTTGAGGAGCAGGTCATATTACGTGCCCAACATTAATATTTGATATACTCTCAGTCTAGAATTTTATACGATATCATCCCACATGATCCAAGGTCATGGATGGATCCTCATAAGTCCTACCTAGGACCACATGCTGATGGCATGGTAGATTATGTTTTTAGTTCATTTGTGAGCCAGTTCGATCAGTTGAATATCACATCAAACCCACCAACCATTGTTCCCACCACTCGAACTTCTAAGGTCCTCATTCAAACCTTCGAGGTGCATTCATTGCAATCCATGCAATTGACAAGTCTTCAACAACCTATAGGGAAAAATAAGAACAAGAAGAAAAATTATAATGAATAGGGGACTAAACAAACCCAAAAAAATGTTGGTGGAGGCACAAAGGAGAAAAATAAGAAGTATCCTTGCAATATTTGTGGGGATAATCATCTTACTCATCATTTTTCGAAAATGGATGAGATTCGTAGGTATTTTTCCCAGTAGGAATATTCCCAATGGCCTATTGTCTTGACCAATCCATTTCCTCCCTAGTAGCAACAAATGGTTACCTCGAATCTTTCCCCTTCACAAGGGAGCATGGTAGGTACCTCTCAGCAAGGGGGGTCATCTTCGATCACTTAAGTGGTGCTCATTTGTGAGCATATGGTATCTTTACAAACTCAAGCTCATAATTATGAGACTCCTGAGGTTGGTCCTTCGCATCAGGATCAAGTGATATTTTCCTAGCCTAGTGGATCTCTCCAGATAGAGAATCCATCACTTGATACAATGATTCTCCCACCAAAGGGTGTTATTTGATGAAAAATACATAATATTAATTCACATGTTCCCCATAACTACATCATTGTGGAGTATTTGGCCTAGGCACCATGTGCCATGTCTTATCCCGAAGTTTTTCAAATTTTTCTGGCATATTGTAAGAAATTGGTATCAACCATAGGTGGGGATGAACCCTCAAAGTCCAATTTGGTTACATTTGATTTGGACCAAAGTCGGAATAGATTCTCCCACCAAATTAATTTTTAGATTCAAGTGATAGTCTATGGGAAAACTATCTTTCAAACATTTTTTTATGAAGGAATCCTCCATGTGTATCATGTATGTTTCATGTTGGAAAGTTATCGACTCTCCAAATTTCTATTGGATCATGTTGTCATTGATGCCAATGGTTTGATTGATTGAAAATTGCTCTATTACTGATTCACCCCCCCTCTCAGTAATCCAACAATTTCGATCTGTCTAATGTCATGCTCAAGGAGTTTGATGGACATATGTTTTGGCCTCATGGGATCCTTACCACATTTCCCATATATTTACATGGTAATACCATTTCAGTGGAAGTTTAAGTGGTCGATTCCCTTCTAGAATACAATCCTCTACTTGGGTGTAATTAGTTTTATGATACTATGGCTCTAGTTTAGTCAGTCTTTAGAGTCCTTCATTTTCCTCATCAAGGGTGAATTGTGACCATTAATCAACTTGCATACTACACGCCCAATATTAGGACCAATGTGAGCTCTAATTTTCCCTTTGTCAGTTATTATAGTAGTATCTATTAGAGTGTAGGTGTGGGGATGTTCAAATATTCCTCCTTGATGGGTATATTTACCCTTCCCCAGAAACCTCCTTCATAGAATGTGACTCCTATTAACATGATATCTTACGTGACCAGTGGATCCCTCGGGTCTTTTTATCCTTGGGTGGTATTAAGCCTCGCAAAAGTGGAGTCTTATGAAGCCCAAATTCCTCTCAAACTAGTCGATATTACCTCTTCGGTGATCTAGTCAGAATTAGTTGACACTAGTCAGAAACTCCATCCTAATACAAAATATGATTTGTATACTTCACCCACCAGGGTTGTTGAATCTCCAAGTTTGCATGACTTCCTCGATTTCGATCTGCCTTCATATGAGGCCATCTTAGAAGTCATGGATTCAATCAATAAGAGAAAGGAAGAGTTGTATCAATGGTAATATATTCTTCATGATTCAGAATAGATTAGGGTTAACAAGATGATTCTTGATTTAGGACAGGGGGAATTTTCCAGGGCATCTACTAAAATGACAAGTCTTGACCATTTTGATCCTTAGTTTTATTTTTTGAAACTTCCTACCTAATTTGCCTCTCTTAACCATACCAAAAATTAGTATCTTATACCTCATTTATGTCTTTATGGAAATAATAAAGGAGCTGTGATAGCTCACAAGACTACTCACCACTACTTTCTTTGAATAGTTTTAGATAGTTTGGGAACGTGGAAATTCAATTCTATATGGCATATCCTCATCATGGTGTGCCACATGATGTCGAAAATTTCCCATGAGTTCATTAGTGACGATCAACATCCTTCGATGGATCCTAGCAATGGGAACTATCTTGCATAAGCCATCAAATTTGTAATTCCTTGTACATAGGTGTGTGATGTGAGTATTTTTTATTTTCCCATGAGTTCATTAGTGACGATCAACATCCTTCGATGGATCCTAGCAATGGGATCTATCTTGCATAAGCCATCAAATTTGTAATTCCTTGTACATAGGTGTGTGATGTGAGTATTTTTTATTTTTGCATGTGGGTTGATTCTAGATGCTTATCATGTTTGGTGCTTGATTTGCATCTATCATGTATATCTCCTCAACCCTTGTCATAGGTACACTATTGGTGAGGCTAGGATCTTAACATAGGTTGCGGGTAAAATCATGAAGGTGGGTAACATAGTCATGAGAATGGAGGCGAAAAAATTGTTAGAAACAATTTTTCAGCCGAAGTTTTCATTTTTTTGACCGAAAACCTACATATTTATGTTGAAAACTTGAACGTCAAATTGAATGATGCACGAACAACATCCTCGGATTTCATGCAATAAAAACCAACAACCAATTTTTTTCTCTGGCAGCATAGAGTTCGTCCGAAAATGTTTTCGGCCAAAAGAGTATTCGGCCGACATATTTTTCAGCCGAAAACCTAATTTATAGTGGAAGTGAACTATGTCGGGTTGTTGAACTCTAGATGCTTGTTCAATGGTTGTTGGCTTGGTGTAGTTGGTTGTTAGTGTTTTCTATTTGTTGTTGTCGAGTGGCAATTTTTTGTTGGTGTCGGTTGTTTGTTTTTGCTGAGTGGCTATTTTCTATTTATTTTTGTCGAGTGGCGGTTTGATTCCTATCCAGGTATTTGATTTTGTTTTTTTTGTAATTTTTTTTTTTTTATATTTTTTTTAATTATGTAGGACTGTGCATAGAGTCCATATGGAATCTGTCCATACAAACTCTATCTGTTCATGTAGAGTGTCATATGGGACTCTGTGTGAAAGAGAAGAGTCCATATGGACTATGTTTGTTCATGCAGAGTGCCATATGGCACTCTCTACGAATGGGAAGATTCAATATGGACTCTGCCCGTTCACACAGATTCCATATGGACTTTGTCCGTTCGCACATAGTACCATATGGACTCTTTATGAATGGAATGCATAGATATAATTCAAATAGAATGAACTTTTTTATAATTCAAATATGTACATGTTTACTTTACAGGTGTTGGTTGGTGTTGTTCGATATTGTTGGTGGTTGGTGTTGTTGGAAAATCTGGGCATAGGCGCGAGGGCCAGGTAAGTATTGTTTATGTTTGTAACCTAGTTTGTTTTTGTTTTTTTTTTAGTTAGTTATAGATTTTTATGTTGGTTTGACTCTGCATAGAGTCCTTTGTAACTTTGTTTTTTTCATTTTTTTTTGGTTTAACTCTGCACAGAGTCCATATCTTTGTCCATTCACACAGAGTCCATATGGCACTTCGTGTGAATGGGAAGAGTCCATTTGCACAGAGTCCATTTCTCTGTCCATTCACAAAGAATCCATATGGCACTTTGTGCAAATGGAAAGAGTCCATTTGGACTCTACCCATTCACATAGAGTTCCTAGTGTTGTACAATACCTTTCATCCCTAAAAAAAATATTTTTAGATTCAATTTATATATTGAACTTTTTGTAATTGTCAAACATGTACATTTAGACTCTTAGTTAAGTAGTTGGTATTTTATTAGCTAATGTAATTAAATTTTTGAAATTTTTCTAAAGTTAGTGTCAATTATTCTTGTTAATTTGCTACTTATGTTGTGTTTGAGTTATGGATGGTCTATTTTTTTAGTACAATAATATCTAAATCACTAGATTTATTTGTAAAATGTAAATTTGGAATGAACTACTGCTATGGGGAAATTCTCCCTAAACTGGGTCTAAGGAATAGGCAAAGCGATAACTCCCTTAAAAGATTGAATTATATCTAATCTACCCCAAAACAATCTAGACAAAGTGATAAGAGAAAGAGAGAAGAGAAGGTTAATAAGTGCACCTTGAATCCTTATGGTTGATGTATATCTCTTCCACTTTTTGTTGCCTCTTAGATCACAGATCTCCTCCCAAAGATGACTTGCAAGGGGTTAAGAATACAACAGAATAGCATATGCAATCTCTAGCAATCACTTAAAAGCCTAAATATAAATATAAATGATCAGAATAGACAAGAACATGTACACATAGGTTTTTGGGACAAAGATAATATATTTTATTCATATACAAGATGAAAGGTTACAACCTTTGCTTGCAAACACCTCTCTACGAACCAATTCCGGGCTCCTCTTTCATGGCTCCAAGTGCACCAATCCCACATAAAATTCTCACAACCAACATACCATAAAGGGAAGAAGGAAGGGCTGCATAGGGAGAATGGTTGGAGGGGAAATTTGAGGCTAAAACTCAGAGAAAGATGCAAAACTTGGGTAAAGAGCGAGAAAACATTTTAGTAGATTTTTCTTATTCTCTTGTTCATATGTTTAAATGACTCCCCTAGACCTCTTTTTATATGAGAAAAATATGTTTATTTGGTTTGGGGACGGGCTACAAGGGGTAAAATGGTTAGGAACCCTCCATAGCCCATAAACTTCACTGGAATCCACACAATTTTATATTTTTTGCAACTTTTGGAGGTAAATGCGGGCTACTTAATATATATATAGTAATCATGGCTACATGACTAATGTGTATGTCAATAAAAAGTGTAGTTGCGAACAATACACTACGGATCTACATCTCAAAGTCATCTGAAGATATACAATTATAATGTGATATGCATCCTCATGAAGCATTAATGCCTATGGCTGGAGATGATAACTTCATAGCTTGAGCAACAACTTCAAGATCTTCAAAACTTAGGTAGGATTACAATAGGAGTGTAAGACTCACTAATCTGAGCTCTTTGACATGTCGTCATGGGAATACTAGAGGACCTCGATCATCAGGTACATAAATTCATTGATTTTGAATCTGAACTTGACTAGATACTCACGATGATCAACTCGTGAAAGTCAAGAGATCAATAGCAGAATGGCCAAATCAGGTTGGAAAAACTTCCCTTGGACAAAAGCACGAAAGAATTATGAGACTCAAGAAACATATTATTGGCATAAGTTTGTGACACATGAGGCATCACAAACTCTCCATATTATTGTAAGAGTAACCAAACAGAGGAGGACACAACTCTATGTAACAAGAACAACTTAAGAGTAACCAAACAGAGGAGGACACAACTCTATGTAACAAGAACAACTTCCTAAGGTCATACTAGATCTGAATGCATGCAGAACAAACAAAAGGATGTACTTTGTCCAAGGGTGACTATCTTGTTGTCGATAAGAGAGAATGTATATCTTGTCCCCTCTTTTTTGAATATTTGATTTTTTTTGTCCTTTTCAAATTTTTAACAAGCTTGAAAAATAATAAAAGAATGCTACATTACAAAGGAGGAATGAGTGTCGCAAGAAATAAAACTAGTTCCAAGTGCATGAAACATACCGATGCTCAGTGTAAGGAGACATGTGCAGGATAAGGACACTCGGGAAAATTGCTCCAATGGGTCAAGGTGTTAGATTGCAAGGGAAAAAGATCTACAAGTCTTTCACCTAAGGAATGCTCTAAAGGTTCAGTAATACCAACATGAAGTCGGCATTAGGCCAAAGATGCAAGGATGATACATGCGATGTGATTACAGCATGATACAACAAGACTCCTTCCATGTGAAGTTTTATGAGCCCAGAGAATATAATCTCAATGATTTTTCCATTTTAGAGAGTCTGAAAAACACTAAAAGAAGACTCCATATTGATTGTTTTCATAAAATTAGTCTCCAGGGCCCAAAAAAGAATAAAATCACCGGAGAAAGCTTCTAGTCACTAAGGCCAGAGTGTTCCTTTTTCTTTATTAGTCTAGTCAGTTCGGAAAAGGGTTAAACATATACCAAAAGGACATCTCTTCAAAACAATTTTAAAGGGTGTGATAGAAACAAGATCACTCGTCTATCTTTTCAATTTTAAGGATTCTGAAAAGAGATTAACTATGGACTCACCTCATTTTTCATAATTTAGTCCCCTGATCCTAAAAAGGTATAAAATATAACTTAGGAGAAATCTCTCGGTGAGAGATGTCTCCTGAGGCGTACCTTTATCCTGGATAATCTATTGGCAAGAAAAAGGGTTAAACTTATGCCAAATAGATATTCCTTATGGACCAATTAACGGGTGTGAAAGGAACAAGGTTACTCGGTGATCTTTTCATATTTAGGGAGTCTGAAAAGAGATTAACTATGCACTCCAATGGGTTTCCTTTTTTGTAGATAATCTCTAAGGCCTGAAAAAGAGATAAACCAAAACTAGGTAGAATGGCCCTTTTTTCACAAATTTAGTCCCTCGGGCCTGAAAAGGGGTTAAAATTACGCCTAATAATACTCCCCTAGAGAACCGTAGCTCCTAGGGCATACCTTTTACATAAAAATAACCATCCTAACCAAAAAAGGGGTAAATTATCACCGGACAGATGTGCCTTCAAATTTTTGTTTGACTAGCGTGAAGGACAATAAGATCGCTCAACAATATTTTCAATTTTAGAAATTCTAAAAAGGGCTTAAAGAAGACTCCAGGGGGGCTTCTTTTCTTAAGTAATCCAAACGAGACAAAAAATAATAAATAAATTCTTGTTAGATGTCACTTTCAAAGTTTAAGCGAGCTTGAAAGACAACAAACCATGCTCTTAGGGATTCCCTCGAGTATAGGATAGAAAAATATGAATAAGAATGAGGCTTCAACACACAATCATGGTGGGACTAATGGACTCCCAAGCCTATGTAAAACTCACAGCATGGATGCCAAAATGCAGCAAAGGATCTACCTAGAGAATCCATGTAGAAGGAGTCTCTACCACCTAACTATGACACTTCTAAAGTAGCATAGAAGGTTTTGTGTTGCACTTTGTTGGGATCAATCCTATGGAAAAGTTGAAAAAGTCAACAAGATGCAAGGTGAAGACAACCTAACCTACATGCAAGTGTTGAAAAAAACAACTTCACCACGGGATGATGGGAGTGTAACCCATCTCATAAAAACACCAAACCAAAAGAAAAATTTCATAAGAACGACCCAAAGATCCACCAAAAATAAATCCAAACACCCACCAAGCCAAGAATAGGGAAAAAGAGGACCCAATTGGGGAAAAAAGAGCCAAACAAATCTATAAATAAGGGTAGACATCTCATTTTAACCATTGCAAATTGGAAAATAACCAAAAAGTCAAAAAGTCCTCTTCCTTAAAACATGAATTCAAGGAGCTACGGTGGACGAAAAGTCTTCAAACCTGAACCAAGTAAGTACAAATGACCTCTCCCATCATTTCAATTCAATCTTTTTTGTTTATTTATTTGTTTATAGGGTGTGCTCCTTAAGGAAAAAGTCGAGTCGATGTGTATGTGGGCTATCCACGCTCAACACATGTATATATGCGGGCTTAGAAAAACTTAGTAAGTGTATATACGTGATTGTGTTAAAGACAACCCACGTACATCTCTTTAAAGCTTTCAAAATTATGAAAAAAGGGACTAAACTCAAACTTTTTTATGCAACAGGATGTATTCCCATTGGAAAGAGAGAAAACATGAGGAGTTAGACATCTTGGTCGAAGAGGATCCAGGGGCCATTGCTATGCTAAAGCAATGTGGGATGTGGAATTTTTTTTATTGCCCATTCATGAAGGAACAACCCATGCTACTCAATCATTTGATAGAGTATTGGAACCCGGACACAGAGGCCTTCATGCTAGAGGGTCAATCATTGACTCTGACTACTGAGGATATATGCTTTTTGACCAGTCTCTCTAGGAGGGGGGAATCGGTTAACTTGAGGACTTTTCCTCTAGGACCACACAACATAAAGGACTATATTGGCTTGTATTGTGATGTTGTCATTGAGAAGGTAGGATCCCAGGTGCCAATTCATAATATAACAAGCCTCAACCTACGGATGATATTGTATATGAATGAGAAGATCACAGTATCCACAAGACTTCATCAACATTTGTGTGCACAAATGAATTATGTAGCTCAGTGTTTACAGGCCACTATTTTTTACTAGAGCACCATGATGTTCACATGTATGAAGAAACAATTGACCGACTGCAGAATAAGAACAAACAAAAACTCTGGGTCTGGGACTGTGTTATGCACTTTATTTTTTGAGAGAGTGTTAAGCCTTATCCCACGAGAGATAGTATGAGGACATATTTCCTCCTTTCTGAAATTATGCATATGGGTGGATTTATTTCCTAGACAAGGTATAGGGAGAGTGCATGTGGCCTTCAACGATAATTTCTTTGACTGGTGGGCCCATCAAATTCCTGCGATCGAATACTACCCCTATGGATGGATCAATTTCCTAAGGGACCCTGATATGCCTATGCCCCCTGGAAAGAAGTGTGGAGAGATAGGTACACATCATTTTTATATTTTAAAGTTATATTATTTTTAGTTTTTAAATATATCCTTTTTATGGTAATGTCAAAGTACTAACTTATTAATATGTTATATACAGACGTGGGACCAGTATGACCAACCGACTTTGCTAGGAATAGGTGTCGTCCTCGAGAGGATGCTAGACCAATAGTAGCGGAAATACCACCATCCATATAGGATGAGAGAGTATTGAGATGAGTGGAGAGGAATATGACTACTCTAACTCATCCTGTGTCGATGGCATAGATTGGATACCTACCCCTGACCATGCAGTTGCATGTGGTAGGAGTACCCATGACTTGGGTTCAGTTGTTTCGGCATCTTGAGAACATCGTATTTCATTATAGTAAGGCCAACATGCCTAGACCATAGTTAGTACTAGACCTTATATGTGTTGAGGGCACTCTTTTGTACTCTCTTATGTAGTGAGGATTTAATCCCAACGATGTATATCGGCTCTATTTGAGGCTTTATGGTCCACTTTTGTACTTATGACATTATTTTTTGGACATATTATTATATATATACATATTTTTTCCTTATAAAGTAAACATTTTTGTACAAATGTATTTACATATGTGTGTATGTGTTTGATTTTACTTTTATGTGTCAGCAATATGCCAATCTAATACATGATTAGCTAATGCATCAATTAGTTGATTAGATCTCCTAGGAATATGAATATAAGTAGTATAATCAAAATAACATTCTAAGAGATGTACCCTAAGGAAACGTTAGTGAAGGGTGGGTTCATAGATATGGTACACTCCATTTAACTGAGACACAGCCAATTGAGCATCCAGATAAACCCAGAGGTGAGAAATACCATGTGACAATGCATTACGTGGTAATTCTATTACGACACTCTACTCGGAAACATTATCGGTTGCTTCGCCCAGACAAATACCTCCAAAAGACACCAACTGACCAATGGGCGTGAATATCACCCAAGCTACGGAAGCAAGCCTCCAAGTGTGTAAGCTAGCACCATCTGTGAACCCAACATAAACCTCTGATTCACTTGACATCTACCACAGTGAAAAGAAAAACAATAAACTACACATCCACAGGCCAAAAAGACAAAACATGTATAAATAAAACTATACACTATATCTAAGAAGTCACACCCATGTGACCAAACTAAGTGTAATACTTATTAATGTAGAGCCCATTTATAGGCTTAGATAAATCATTACCTTCGAAATCAACCAGTTGATAAGCACCCTTTTCTAAAAATTTCTTAACAATGAATGGTTTCAACCACATGGGTTTGAATTTGCCTACCCCCAAGATATCATTATCTTGGTCATAGACCAAGACAATATCACCTTCGGAGAAAAATCTAGGGCAGATGGACCAATCATACTGACACTTGACACATTTTTTGTGAGCCTCATTGGACAAGGTTTCATCTCAACGCTGCTCATTGAGCAGCTTGAGATATAGGAGACGCTCTTCAAGCGGATTTGTGTCGAGAAGTAATTATGCTTCCAACTTAAGAGAGGGAATTTGGCACTCTATGAGAAATACTACCTCTAGCCCGTAGATGAGTTGGAAGGAGAAAACTAAGTAGAAGTCTAGAATGAGGTTCGATAATCCCAAAGTATATACTACAACATCAAATGCCAATTCGACTTGGCCGAATTGATCGTTCGTTGGATAATATTCTTGAGAGACTTATTAATAGCCTCCACTTGACCATTCGCCTGTGGATAGTAGGGTTACGAATGTTCTTTCTTAAACCCCAGTTTTGATGTTAGATCAGTCATCATATTTTTCTAGAAGTGACTTCCATGGTCTGTGACAATCTCCTTCGAAATATCGAACATGGCTACAATTTGGTTAAAAATGAAAAGCGCAATCATTTCTCCATCATTGTTAAATATTGACATGGCCTTGACCCACTTAGTAAAGTATTCTACTGCCACGATGATGTAGTGATTCACCCTAGCCGAAGCCAGGTGGCATGTAGTGAAATCAATCCCCCACTTAGTGAAAGGACCAACAACAATAATTGGAAACATGAGAGAAGGGTGTGCCTGCATCTTCCGAGAGAATATATAGCATAGGTGACACTTCTTGACCACCTCTACACAATCTTTGATCAACGAGGGCCATAAGTATCCAACACGAAGAATTTTTTGGGTAGTTTCCAACCCATACAAGTGACGGCCACATGCTCCAGTGTGATAGTCATTCAACACAATCTATTCTTCTTCGTGAGTGAGACAACGAAAAAGAATGCAATTAACTCCTTGATGATATAAAGTATCATCGATAATAAGATAGGTATGTGCTTAATGGCGTATCCGTCAATGCTCATCATGAGAAGAAAAGGAAGGGCACTTCAAATTCTGAATATACACAAGTATATCTCCATACCAAGGGTCTAAAGATGCAATAAAGAAAAGATCCCCATTTATTAGTGACTCCTTGGGAAAATCGTTACCACTTTCGACCAGAAGTTTCGAAATTAGCTCAGCGAATACCAAATACTTATTAGACTTTGTTGAAAAAAATTCCAAGTGAACTTCTTGAAGGATGACTATCCATTGAATAATTTTCCCACCAATAACCCGTTGTGTTAATACATATTGAAAAGGATTCACGACAACTACGATGGTGGTCCTGTGGAGTAGAATGTAATGACAGAACCGTTGGATAGAATGGGCAGATGCCAAAGTGAGTTTCTCAACATTGGTGTAGTTGAGTTCTGTTCCAACCAAGACTCAACTAAGATAGTAGATAGCATGATCCTTAAGTGCATCATCCTCTTGGACCAAGACCATGCCAATAGTAGACTCTACGGTAGCTGGACCAAGACCATGCCAATAGTAGACTCTACGGTAGCCAAATACAACAAGAAATCCTTGCCAAAATATGGAGGACTAAGCAGAGGGGAAAATGTCAGAGCATGTTTCAACACTTCAAAAGAGCACTGAGCCACTTCATCCCAACATAACGGGACCCCTTTTTTCAAAAGACGCATAAACCCTTTAGTAATCTCAGCATAGTTGGCAACAAAACACCAAAGAAATTTAGAATTCCCCTGTAGACTTTGAATATGGGGGATTCTGCGTGGCGGAGACAATTGAACTATTGCCTCAACTTTTATATGATCGACCATGATCCCTTTAGTAGACATGATAAAAGCTAAAAAGTGACTTAATTTTACATAAAAGCTACACTTATTCAGATTAGGTCAAATCTGGTAGTAGTGACACCTCTCAAAGATAAGTCATAATTAGGCAGGATGATCAGATCTCTTACAAGAATGTGATGCCAGATCATAAATATACGCTTTGACTATATGCTTGAGGTCATAGAAGGCAAAAAACATGGCTCATTGAAAAGTGGATCCAACATTCTTAAGGAAAAAAGAAATTTTCCTATATGCGAATGTACCCCAAGGACATATAAATGTCATTTTAAGTTGATCCTCGGGTTTGATCAGAATCTGGTTGTACCCAAAAAATATCCCATAAAAGAAAAGAATTTGTAGCACGCACATTCATCAATAATCTGATCAATGAAAAATTATCTTTCAGGAAATATTTATTCAGATCACGAAAGTGCATACACACATGGATCATACCTTGTTTTTTGTTGACAGGAGCAAGGTTCGACACACATTCTATCAATTTCACTAGATATATGAAACCAACCTTAATGAATTTCTCTACCTCCTCTTTGATGGTCGTTTCCTTGCGAGGATTTACTGGGTGAAGCTTCTATTGGACAGGCTTGGCATCAGGGTAAGTTGTAATCTTTTGTTCAACTATATGTGGGTCAATTCCTGGAATCTCCTCATTAGACCAGGAAAAAATGTAGATCGGCAATTCCTGGAATCTCCTCATTAGACCAGGAAAAAATGTTGTGAAACTTGTTAAATAATTTAGTATAGATCTGAATCTACTCAAAGGAGCAATCTGCTCTGATGAAGATGTTTTCAATGATGCGAGGGGTTCTAGAGATATATTGTTTCAGCTATACTTTCCATGTTTCCCTCGACATAGATTTTGTGCGTGGCCAGAGGGTTCAAAAAACAAGTGTCATATCCATTCATGGTCATAGTGAATTCTCTTGTTTCTACTCTCCTCAACTCGAGTAAAAAATAAGATCTATGGTGGAGATCACCCCAAGGTCTATCTGGCCCAGTCAAATAAGATCTATGGGGGAGATCACCCCAAGGTCTATCTGGCCCAGTCATTGTCTCCAAAATCGCCTCATTAGAGGGCAAGACAAAGTCCAAAGTATTGTGAGTAGAAAGAGAGTATTGAGCCCAAATAGGCTTGAGAACGGGATATAGCTCCTATGGGGGAGCCAGATCAGGGTAGGTCGAGGCTTACTGGACAATGTTGTACGCAAACTCAATAACGGATAGGGTCATATATGTTATCACATGAAGTTTTCATGGGTCAATTTTTCCCTTAGGTTTTAAATTTTACCCATTAGTCTTTAAGTTTGTTTTAATTTTATCTTTA
>CBVK0103579055.1:0-17338 GCA_900067695.1 Picea abies
CTCTTCCGATCTCACCTTGAGGTCCAAAATCCTGCACACTCAGTAAACCAAGTCAATAGCACCTTTCTATGTCAATGTAGTAAAACAACATGTCATCAACCCATAATGCCTCATATCTATGTCAATGTAGTAAAACAACATGTCATCAACCCATAATGCCTCATAATCAAAATCAAAATTTTTAATAGCATAATAATTCGGATCACTTGCGAGCAAGTGTCCTTAAAGAATAAGTTCGCTCAGTGCGCCAGAGAGGGATGTTACATACACCCCCTCTTGGTCTAAACTTTGTCCCAAAGTTTCACAATATAAATGCCGAAATAAAGTGTATCACAGTATCATATGTCTATCTATCAAACAAAAATGGAAATTGCTGGCGCATATCATATGTGTCCTCCTAAGTCACCACGTGCATACTATAATTGTCCCACTAGACCTTGACTTTCTCTATCATTTGATGTCGTAGCTATCGAACGCGATGATCCAAGATGCGGATCGGCTCAACCATGAGTGCCCCCTCATCTGTCACTTGGAAGGAACTCATTTCAATAACATGTGTAGGATCACTAATATAATGTCTCAAAACAGATACATGAAAAACATCGTGCATGCACCTCAAAGAATTAGGCAAGTCTAGTTGATAGGCCACGAGCCCCTTTCTCTCCACAATCTTGAAAGGTCCCATGAACCTAGGAGAGAGTTTATCTCCTTTTCCAAAATTGATCGAACTTTTATGCAGTTTAACCCACAAGAAGACTCGATCTCTAACCTCGTAACTACGGTCAACATGGTGCGCATCGACATAACTCTTCTGTCGATCCTGCACTTCTTTAATCCTTTGTCTTATTGTTTTCATTTGTTCTTCCATTTCTTGGATCACTTTTGGTCCCACTAGGACCCTATCCTCAAGTCGATCCCAACTCAAAGGCATCTAACATTGTTGCTCGTAAAGAAGCTCGAAAGGTGCCATATTAATGGTGCTCTGGTAACTGTTGTTGTAAGCGAACTCCACTAGTGGCAAGAATTCTTCCCAACTCTTTTGTTGGTTCATCACATACATACAAAACATGTCCTCCAAGGTCTAGTTCGTTCGTTCGGTCTGCCTGTCAGTCTCCAGGTGATACGCAGTACTAAATTTAAGTTGGGTTCCCAAGGCCTCTTGGAAACTCATCCAAAATCGTCCAATAAACACTAATCCTTGATTGGATATAATCCTCTTAGGCATGCCATGTAGCCTCACAATGTCACTGATGAAAAATCTAGCTATGTCAGGTGCCTGATATGTCATATGCACAGGAATAAAGTGAGCACTCTTCATTAGAGTGTCTACTACTATGAAAATCGAGTCATGTCTCCTTGCCGTTAGTGGAAATGCAACAATAAAATCCATCGAAATAACCTCGCATTTCGATTTCAGAATAGTGTGTGGCTGTAGTAATCTTGTTGGGTGTCTATGTTCAGCCTTTACCTGTTGACATTCTAGACATCTGGCCACATAGTTGACTATGTCTGCCTTCATTCCCTTCTAGAAGAATAAGGGTTTAAGGTCTACCCTCATCTTCGTGACTCCTGGGTGAGCCATATAAACTGCTCTATGAGCCTCGCTTAGGATCAACATCCTGAACTCGTCGTTCAGTGGTATATAGATCCGATTTTTAAACCTGAATAAACCATCGCTATCAAATGAAAATCCTTCAAATCATGGTAC
This sequence comes from Picea abies, assembly GCA_900067695.1. Classification (NCBI taxonomy): domain Eukaryota; kingdom Viridiplantae; phylum Streptophyta; class Pinopsida; order Pinales; family Pinaceae; genus Picea; species Picea abies. The sequence continues at coordinate 1,709 of CBVK0103579055.1, forward strand.
CATCATTGTTATTTGTCCGATAAAACCCTCGACCTCTTTGTACCATTCATCGTCATGCTGTAAGGTTAGAATCTTTTCACATAGATTCATCTGAAGAGGTAGCACCAAAAATATGCGCGGTCTCCAACTCAATGTGTCTGCCACTTGGTTCACTATTCCTTTTATGTAAGTAATCTCGAAGTCGTACTCGCTAAGCAATTCCGACCAATGCCATTGTTGCGCGTTCAGGTTGCTTTGCGCAAAGATGTGTTGTAGTCCACAGTGGTTAGTCTTTAGTTCAAATTTTCATCTAATAAGGTAGTGTCTCCAAACCTTCAAGGCATATACTATGGCTAACAACTCCAAATCGTGTGTCGCATAGTTCTCCTCATGCCTTCTTAGTTTCCTCGAAATGTGAGTGATTACTCATTTGTCTTGTATCAAGACTCCTCCTAAGCCTTTCTTGGATGCGTTAGTGCATAACAAGTAGTTCGCGTCCATGTCCGGGACCTTTAGTATCGGTGCTATTGTCAACAACTCCTTGAGCCTCCGAAATGCTTCCGCGCATTTCTTGGTCCAAACAAATTTCTAGTTTTTCTTCTACAATTCCATGATTGGATTTGCTATCTTCAAAAACCCCTTGACGAACCATTGATAGTATCATGCTAAACCCATGAAGCTACACACTTCCGGGACATTCATTGGCGAAAGCCATTCCATAATGGCCTCGACCTTTGCTGGATCCACAACGATACCTTCACTGGAGATGATGTGCCCTAAGTAGTGGATCTTCGATTGATAAAATGAGAATTTGGATAACTTCCCATACAATTTGTGCTCTCGCAGACACTGTAGTACCAAGCGCAAGTGCTCGTCATGCTCCTCCATTGTCCGAGAATAAATCAAAATATCGTCAATGAATACTTGGATGAACTTGTCCAAGTACTTGCGGAACACCCCATTCATCAAACTCATAAATACCCCTGGGGCATTTGTCAGTCCAAATGGTAAAACAATAAACTTGTAATGTCCAAACCTTATCTTAAAGGTGGTCTTAGGGACATCATCTTCCTTAATCCATAACTGGTGATACCCTAATCACAAATTGATCTTTGAGAACACCATTGCGCCCTTCATTTGATCAAATAGATCATCAATCCTCGGCAATGGATACTGATTCTTGATCATGGCCTTGTTCAATTGACGGTAGTCAATGCAGAGCCTCCATGACCCATCATTCTTTCGTATGAAAATAACTGGTGCACCCCATGGTGACACACTAGGACGTATCAGTCCTAGGTCCAACAACTCCTTCAGTTTCATTCTCAACTCCTGTAATTCTGGGGTTGACATTCGATAAGGCATTCTAGCTATCGATTATGTTCCCGGTTTTAGGTCTATAGTAAACTCCAATTCCCTCTCCGGTGGCATCCCAGGTAACTCCTCTAGAAATATGTCTGCAAACTCTCTCACCACCGGAAGGTGTTCTAAACCTTCCGCTAATCCCTTCTCGTTTAACACAAGGATTGCATAAAGCTTGCACCCCTTGCACATGCTCTTCTGTAGCTGCTGTTAGCGTCGAAAGTCACTCCTAGATTGCTTGCAGGAGCAGAGCCCGACACCCATCAGTTTAATGTCACGATTTTTTTATAAAGGGATGATCAAATGGAGGTAAAGGCTCGAGGAGATATCACTCTAACTCGGGGACTGAATCTGGTATGTAAGAACAAAGGAGGTCTGGAATCCTAACTTCAGCTAGTGGGTTGATTAAAAGATGAGTAGGTGGAAGACTTAGTAAGAAAGGCAGACAAATAGCTCTGGGCAATAGGCTTGCAGCGGTTTAGGGAAAAAACTCTGAACGCAGGATCCTCCTGGTTCAGGGCTTCAAGAAACTGAATAGAATACTTGACTGGATCCTCCAATTCCAAGTCATTCAGCGTTAAGGAAATCACAGGAACCGATTAGAGACTCCGTAACTATTACAGTGATCCATTACAACATCATCCTATAACAGCTACAACTCGACTGGATCCTCCAATTCCGAGCTGCTCTAACACAGTATAACAAAGATGTAAAGAAACTGGCATTCATAAGGCAATAAGTCTCAGAAGTCTATACATAACCAGAGCATCAATGATTCATTAAAGCTCTACAACCGGGAGCTCTGCTCAACCATCCATCCTTACAATATCGAAAAAATGCCTACATATACGCTTCTCTTCCTTTCGCCCAGCAGAGGCATCTCATAACTTTCAATGGGTGATGTCTCCTCAATCAAATCTGTCCTTTGTTCCCCTGTAATACGCCTCTTTAATTCGGCATGGCTCACGCCAGGGTGGTTTTGAATGTTGAATTGGCATGTGCAGGTTCCTCTGGCGGCTTGAAGACTCAGCATGGCTTCCCTGAGGAGAAATGGTAGAGGGGACTCTCCCGGGTAGACTTTCGGCTGGGACCTCCATACTCTGCAATAAATAAGCGAGGTGAGGTTTGAGCCACCCTCTCTTTTCTTCATTAATCTCCAGCAGGTACTGAGACTTAGCCCACGTCGAATTGGCATCTGGTACATCACTCTGTCTCCCCTCTGTGATTTAGTCCGACGTTTCAGGGCCCGAGTGGCCAAATGACAAACATAAACACCCCTTCCCCATGCCTCCTTCTTGATGACCAGGCGCCAAAACCATAGGCCCGATTCTGGGCGCCATCGGAAATTCGGGGTTCGGGATTTCCCCGTCGAGAAATCGAAACTTGCGTTGTTGTGATCCACTATCCTCACGGATCCCCGACTCCCAATATGCCGATGCCACTTGGCATTGTCTCCCTACAAGGATTGACCTTCTGACACTCATCCCCTACTACGGTCCTTAACTCCATTGGGAAATTGCGTATCGGGATATCATGATTCCCGTTGTCATGTGCACGGGACTTTCAATTCCCCAATCCCTGACTCTTTGGGATCTCTTGCCACTTGTCCCTGCTGACGGACGGTTCTGATCCAGTTGGGAAATCGCGGATCGCGATTCCTACATGTAAGAGTTTCTTGCCTCCGAAAACTCCGATTCTCCGATGAACTGAACCCCGACTCTCCTCTTGATGTCTGACCCATGTCCTGCCAAGATCAACGACTAGGATCTCCATTGGTATTTTGAGACTCAAAAGGTCTCAGTCCTCTTACCCTTTGAAACCCCGATGACTCTAATATTTCGATGACTCCCCCGGGACTCCTCCTTTGCACACTAGGGCTTAACCCCGACGCAACTTCTCGAGATCTAACGACTGACGGGATTTCGTCGATCTCCTCTGTAAGATTCTGACCGTCGATTTCTCCCTCCTGCTGTACCTTTGTGCCCCGATACCACAATTGTTACTAACATTAGGCTCCATGGGGGATAGAGTCATCCCTGTGATTCTCTAAGGACTCATTTTACAGTTCCAATGCCTCGCTGTTGGGCTATGGAGTCATTATCAGGTCGCAAAATAAAAATGAAAAAGAACTAAGAAACAAAAAGGACAATATTTACAAACAAAGGAGCCATCTGAGACTCAAACAAAACATTTCTTCAGGAAATGCCCGTTCACTGGGTTGCTGAAAACTTCTTCGCCTTCCAAACCTCACAACCTGTACGTGTTATTTGAGAAAGTCTCGGAGATTCTGAAAGGCCCAATCCACAGGGCTTCAAATTTGTTGTGTTTGCCCTTATCTTGTTTAGGAGCATCCCATTTCAGCACCAGGTCTCCTATCTGGAACGACTCCTTCTTGGCCTTCCTATCAAAGATCTGCTTGATCTTTTGCTGATGGTATTGAATCCTATCCACTGTCTGCTCCCTAGCCTACTGGACCTCTACTAGCTGATGAATCCTTCTGATCATGTCATTGGGCTCTTCTTGATAATCCTGGAAGAAGTTCTCTACGTGAATAGCCAACTGAGAAGGGAAGACATCTTCGGCTCTGTAGACTAACTGGAAAGGGGAGAGACCTATAGATCTCTTTGTAGTCACCCGATCAGCCCATAGGGCAAATTTCAGATTTGAACTCCAAGCCCTTTTGTTGTCTTCCAACAACCTTTTGATGATCCTTATCAGGCTTTTGTTGGAGGATTCCGCTAGACCGTTTCCCTATGGATAATATGGGGTGGAGTGAATCAATTTGATCCCGAACTGTTCATAGAACTTGGCTAGTGGTTCAAACCCGAAAGCGGCTGCATTATCAGTGACAATCTTATTTGGGCAGCTGAACCTTGTGATGAGGTCCTCCAAGAATCCAATGATTACCTTGTGGGAAGCACTCCTAGTGGGGATAGCTTCAATCCACTTGGTAAAGAAATCTGTAGCCGTCAGGATCCACCTGTGTTGCCCACTGGAAGCAGGGTGAATTTCTCCAATGAAATCTATGCCCCACTGCTGGAAAGGTCCTGAAACCACCACCGGATTTAATGACAGAGACTTGAGTTGTTGCTTTCCTGAAAATTTTTGACATTTGATGCAGGCTTTGACCCTTTTGCAGACATTGGTGAACACGGTAGGACAGTAGTACCCAGCTCTGAGGATTTTGTGGGCTGTGGCTTTCCAGAAATGATGCCCTCCACATAGGCTACTGTGAAATTCAACCACGATCATCTCGGCCTCTGGTGGACTCATGCATTTTAAAAACACCCCCAGGGGGTCTTTCCAATATAACACTTGATCGATCAGGTAGTATCTGACTGCTTTGAGCTTCAGAGCTCTTGCTTTTCTTCTTTGCAGGCCATCTGGAGGCCGCAGCTCCTGTAGAAAGTATATTACATCCTTATACCAAGGACATCGAGCCAATGGGGGCTCCCTTTGATGGTCTACGTCAGGTAGTCGATCCTGCTAAATACCTGAGCATTCGTTGATGAAACTTATCCCCAAATCTTGGCAGTTTGCTTCAGCCAACAATTTGGCTAAACCTTAACCTTTGATCAATTTGGTGGGCCTTATTTCCAGGTCGAATTCCAGGATTTTGGCTATCCATTTACTCCTTCTCCCGTCTATGTCAGGATGAATAAGAATGTCCTTAACAGCAGCCGAGGGGACATAGGCGATGATTTTTGACTGCAAGACATAGGTTCTAAAATATTTGAGAGCTTTTACCAGAGCATAGGCCTTCTTCTCCATAGTGTCATACCTGACTTCGGCATCCCTCAATGCTCAGCTGAAATAAGCAATAGGCTTCCCTAGCCCAATGTTGTTTGTCTGTAATAGAATAGCAGCCACTGTGGCAGGTGAGGCAAAGGAGAAGATAAGGAAATCCTTTGAGTAGTCGGGACTGATAAGCACAGGAGCTTCAGTCAGGGCCTTCTTGATTTGGTCAAAGGAATGTCGCGATTGAGGGGTCCACCTTACTTCATTCTCTTTCTTTAACATGGCTGTTATAAGCTTTACCTCCTCAGAAAAGTTAGGCACAAACCTCCTCAGAAAATTAATTTTACCGAGGAAAGATTGGACCTCCTTCTTGGACCTCGGGATTGATAAGGCTTGTATCGCCTCAACTCTGCTAGGGTCAATTCTGACTCCTTCTGCTGATACTATGTGGCCTAGTAACTTTCCCTCCTGCATAGCGAATAGAGATTTCTTGGGGTTTAATGAAATGCCAAACTTTCTGCATTTCAGGAAAACTTTCCTGAGATAACAACAGTGTTCTTTATCATATTTTGAAAACACTGTGATGTCATCTAGATAAACGACCACGAATTTATCCTTTTCCCCAATGAAATCTATATCCATGGCACGCTGGAATGTCGCCCCTGCATTCATTAATCCAAACGACATCTTGGCATACATGAATGTGCCCCACGGAGTGGTGAACGCTGTCTTTTCCCTGTCTTCAGGAAGAACGGAGACTTGATTGTAGCCAGAGAATCCATCAATCATGGACATCCTGGAAGCTCCTGTCACCCTCTGCAGTATATGTTCCATCATCGGCAAGGGGTAGTTATCCTTCCATGAGCTCCTATTCAGGTTTCTGAAGTCTATACAGAGTCGGATCTCTCCATTCTTTTTCCTTACTGGCACCAAGTTGGCCACCCACTCTGAATATCTCAGTGGTACAATGATCTGAGCTTGAAGCAGCTTCTTCACTTCCCTCTCCATGATAGGCAGCAGCATAGGATTGATCTGTCTCAGTTTCTGCCTAAATGGCTTTTCATCCTCTTTTAATGGGATTTTATGCTCGATGATAGAAATGTCATATGTTTTGAGTTCTTCGTACATCCAGGCGAAAACATCCGCAAATTCCCTCAAAAGTCCAATGTATTCAGACCTCTGCTCCTTTGTCAGACTTCTTGACAATTTGACATACTTGGGCTCACCCTTAGTCCCAATGTTGCACTGAATAGTACCAACGTCCTCCTCTGAGACTTCTCCTTTTAACGATACATCATTTCCATCAAAAAGTCTTTCCAAAGGAACCAGTCCTCTGGGAATATGGTTACTGGGCAGCTGTACAATGTCACGCTCTACAATTTTATTCATAAAATTACCCCCATCAAGATCTTTCTCTGAGACGGCGTCTTGGTCAATGCGCATTTCTGAAAATTCCTCGACCGTATCCAAGAACCTCTTGACCTCGAGATCATCCTCGAACACCTTCCAATGTTTGACGTTGTCAAGTATGGAGGGCTTGTATTTTACCTCCGCATCATATCTGAATTTGGGCGGCAAGGGTACTTTGAAATTGCTAGCCGATGTAGCCAAGGAATCTACCAAGGTGTTCTCCTCTCTTGGGATGAATGAAATGTTAAATGTTGAGAAGAAACTGTCAACTAGGTCCCACACCTCATTTCTGTAGCTTCTAAGTCAAGGATGCTTAGCCTGATAAGCATTTCTGATCTGTTGGACCACCAACTCTGCATCACCGAACACTGCTACTTCCTGAATTCCCATTTCCCTCACAGCTCTTAATCCCAGAAAAAGAGCCTCATACTCTACCACATTGTTGGTAGCTTCAAATTCTAATTTGTAAGACAGAGATATGGTTTCCTGAGCAGGTGACACAAAAACCACCCCAGCTCCAACGCCTTCCCTGGAAGAGGCTCCATCAAAGAATAGTTTCCATATGGGGGTGATGGAGGGAGGAAGTTTGGGAGAACTGGTGGGCTACTTTCTGAGTTTGAGAGGAGGCTCGGGGGCATGGGTGAGTTGTAGCAAACTGGAGCCTACGTCAATGTCCAAGGAAAAGATGGGATGGTTGGTAGGGTTGGCTTCATCACTGATTATGTAGGCTAGTTGGGCTTCCCTGTATATTCTTCTATGCTCCCCTCCGAACACTGGGATGGTAGAATACGTGAGGTCCATCTGCAAGGTTCTCCCCAGTCTTTTTATCCAAGATCTTGACAACAACATACCGAACTTGGGAGGAACATAGACCACTACAATATCCATGACCACACTCTTCATGGGCAGTTGAAACAAGGTCACAACCAGGTATTTGATAACTCCAAGACACTGAACTCTCCTAGAATCAAAGGAATAGAGGTCATGATAGGCTCGGGTAACTTCTAGCCCTAACTCTTCCATGATAGTTTTGGGCATGAGGTTGTGAGAAGCCCCTGAATCCATCAAGCAGTTGTGCAACACTTTATCATGTATGTTCAGGGATGTGTAGAAGGGAGGGGATGAATCATCGCTATCTTCTACCATGAGACCTAGGACAACTGCTGGCTTTTCAACTTGGAGATTTATGGAGTCTGTGGGAAGGCATGAGGCTTCAGACTGTAAAATCTCAAAGAAGCATTTTTTAAATTCTTCATGTTTAATTAGCTCGGTGAGGGGCACAGGGATTCTGATCTTTTGAATCTCATTCTCGAAATTAAAAGAAGATGTAGGCTTTGGAATTTCTCTTATTTCAGGAACATGATTGTGGACAGTGGGAGAGAGGGGTTGAGCCTTCTTAACTCTATGACTGTTAGCCACTGCGTTAGCAGACTTTTCTGTTCTAGTGGACTGCTCAGGAATATCAGGTGCTGCTGTCTTTTTGTCGGACCTCAGGCTATACCTGCCTCGGCTGCCGCTAACCTTGTCTCCCTTGCTCAATTCATTTAGCTGACTATCCATGAGAGACTCCTCGTAAGCTATTTGAGTGAGATGAGGAAAAGGAGGAGTGTCCTCTAAGCAGTGGATTTCAGGGTCAAGCTCATCTGTTTCTCTTTCTTCCTCATCGACCACCAAGTTGTTCTGAAAAGGGGCCTGAATTCTCTAGTCTTCTCTGTCTTTGTATCTTTGTTCCTTTGGGAAGGCCCGTGGCCCATGGTTATCAGATCTCCTGAAACCTCTACCATCGACATTCTGGGGATTTCTATACATGGGCTTCCCTTCTAACTCCCACCTTTCCATCCTAGCAGAAAGTGACTTGAGTACCCTAGCTGTCTCATCTGCCTGAAGGGGCAGGGGAGAGGAATTGGATGAGGCAGCTTCAGGCCTCTGCCTGGATATGTTCCTACCAGCAGCATGCCTGAGTCGGTCAACAACCAATATATTAGACTCTACTTCCACGGCTGCATCTTGCATCTGAGCCAGAGTAGTGGCTCTTCTTTCCCTCAATAAGAGGCAGAAATAGGGATCAAAGGCGCTAGCAGAAGTAATATTTGCAGAGGCTTTAGAGGGTTTTATCTTAGCAGGGATTTTGTTGTACATTTTATTAAATCTCTTGGAGAAATTGGAGACAGACTCTCCTTCCTTTCTCTTCAAAGACCCAAATTTTGTCATGTAATACATGAAGTCTTTCTTATCTCCCCACTGTCTTAAAAAGGCACTATCTAAAGCTTCGATCCCATCAATAGATCCAGGAGGCAGGGCCTTAAACCATTTTCTAGCCTCTCCTTGGAGACTATGTACAAAAACCCTCATCCATATGTCTGCGTGCATGATGTTATTATTATCTGTGAAACTGTAAAAGGCTTCTAGGTGCTCTTCTGCAGTTATGTCCCCCTCACCTGTAAACCTGGGCAGCTGTTTGAGGTAACCATCTGCTGGGAGGGCGTTGAGAGGCTACGGTAGCACGAGGGGAGCATACCTAGCAGCTATAATGGCCTCCATTCTGGTCAGAGGGGGATTAGCACCAACCATAGGAATATTAGGTGGAGGAGATCTTAGAGGAGAAGGATTTCGTGAAGGGACTGCTGAGAATGAGCCTCGAATTGGAGTGGGGAACAAGAGAGGATCTAAGGAGAAGGCTAACGAGTTCAAGTCAGCAGGCACTCCTCTTTGTGCAGGAGTGGGAAAATCTTCTGTGGTTCCGGGTCTACGCCAAGGAACAACTTCAGAGGAGAGGGGAGTGACAAGGATTTCTCCCTCCAATCCCAGACCAGGAGGGGAAAACACAGTAGGAACACTCCCAAAAATTAGGAAACCGGAAACTGCAGAAACAGGCCTGTCAAATAACTGAGGAGGAGAAAAAGGAGCTCCCATAGAAGGATATGGTGGATTACCTGGTTCAGTGATGGACGCTTCTTCTTCAGAGGCCTTTCCCCTTCTGAGCACCACCTCTGGATCTGTTTCGGGCGTAGCTAGAGGCAGCTGTGGATGAGACCACGTATGCCTACCCCTGAAAGCCACAATTGACAGGGAAGGTCCGCCACAGTGGAGTCGTCACAATGAAATCGCCAGGTGCATGTTAGCAATCTTGAAAGGCTCCGATAATCCGATGCACCTTCGAATTCAGAGGCTCAATTTCGTTCTACTCAGGGAAAATCTTCAATTTTGTCCCCGACAATGGCGCTAGAAATGTTAGCGTCGGAAGTCACTCCTGGATTGCTTGCAGGAGCAGAGCCTGACACCCATCAGTTTAATGTCACGATTGTTTATAAAGGGATGATCAAATGGAGGTAAAGGCTCGAGGAGATATCACTCTAACTCTGAGACTGAATCTGGTACGTAAAGAACAAAGGAGGTCTGGAATCCTAACTTCAGCCAGTGGGTTGATTAAGAGATGAGTAGGTGGAAGACTTAGTAAGAAAGGCGGACAAACAGCTCCGGGCAACAGGCTTGCAGCGGTTTGTAGGGAAAAAACTCAGAACGCAGGATCCTCCTAGTTTAGGGCTTCAAGAAACTGAATAGAATACTTGATTGGATCCTCCAATTCCAAGTCATTCAGCATTAAGGAAATCACAGGAACCGATTAGAGACTCCGTAACTATTACAGTGATCCATTACAACATCATCCTATAACAGCTACAACTCAACTGGATCCTCCAATTCCGAGCTGCTCTAACACAGTATAACAAAGATGTAAAGAAACTGGCATTCATAAGGCAAGAAGTCTCAGAAGTCTATACATAACTAGAGCATCAGTGCTTCATTAAAGCTTTACAACCGGGAGCTCTGCTCAACCATCCATCCTTACAAAATGGAAAAAATTCCTACATATACGCTTCTCTTCCTTTCTCCCAGCAGAGGCATCTCAGAACTTTCAATGGGTGACGTCTCCTCAATCAAATCTGTCCTTTTTTCCCCTATAATACGCCTCTTTAATTCGGCATGGCTCACGCCAGGGTGGTAGCTGAGCCCTTTGAATGTTGAATTGGCATGTGCAGGTTCCTCTGGCGGCTTGAAGACTCGGCATGGCTTCCCTGAGGAGAAATGGTACAGGGGACCCTCCCAGGCAGACTTTCGGTTGGGACCTCCATACTCTGCAATAAATAAGCGAGGTGAGGTTTGAGCCACCCTCTCTTTTCTTCATTAATCTCCAGCAGGTACTGAGATTTAGCCCACGTCGAATTGGCATTTGGTACATTACTGTGTCTCCCCTCTGCGATTTAGTCCGACGTTTAGGGGCCCGAGTGGCCAAATGAAAAACATAAAAACCCCTCCCCCATGCCTCCTTCTTGATGACCAGGCACCAAAACCATAGGCCCGATTCTGGGCGCCATCGAAAATTCGGGCTTTGGGATTTCCCTGTCAGGAAATCGACACTTGCGCTATTTTGATCCACTGTCCTCACAGATCCCCGACTCCCGATATGTCGATGACACTTGGCGTTGTCTCCCTACAAGGATTGACCTTCTGACACCCGTTCCCTACTACGGCCCTTAACTCCGTCGGGAAATTGTGTATCGGGATATCGCGATTCCCATTGTCATGTGCATGGGACTTTCACTTCTTGGATCCACGACTCTGTGGGATCTCTCGCCACATGTCCCTGCTGATGGACGGTTCTGATCCAGTCGGGAAATTGCGGATCGCGATTCCTACATGTAAGAGTTTCTTGCCTCCGAAAACTCCGATTCTCCGATGAACTGAACCCTGACTCTCCTCCTGATGTCTGACGCGTGTCCTACCAAGATCAATGGCTAGGATCTCCATCGGTATTTCAAGACTTGAAAGGTATCAGTCCTCTTACCCTTTGAAACCCCGATGACTCTAATATTCCGATGACTCCCCCAGGACTCCTCCTCTGCACACTAGGGCTTAACCCCGATGCAACTTCTCGAGATCTAACGGCTGACGGGATTTCGTCGATCTCCTCTGTAAGATTCTGACCGTCTATTTCTCCCTCCTGCTGTACCTTTGTGCCTCGATACCACAATTGTTACTAACAGCTATAAGGAAGAGATGAACCTCAGGGAAACTCTCTGGTTCCATCCTAGAATCACACGTCTATGTCCCTTGTCATCAACCAAGCTCAACCGTTTCGTCTTATAGTTGAGTATTGCCTCATGCGATTCCAACCAGTCCATACCAATTATGACATCATAAGATCCTAAGATCATGACGTACAGGTTGTCCCTTGTGACAAACTCTCCCATGTTAAGGATACAACCTGTAACCTTTCCTCCAACCTTTTATTTGGCTCCTGAGGCCATCTCTATGAAGCTAAACTCATCCTGTTCGACTTCCTTTACCTTAATCCTTTTTAGCACTGCACCAGAAATGAAACTCTCGGTAGCATCGAGATCTATCAAAATACTAAGGGTCTGGTCAGCGATGGTACCTGTCATCTCGAGCACAGTCAAGTGATGCTCTGCTTGGAAATTATTCACCACTACATGAATCTGATGGGCCTTGCCCGTATCTCCCATGGTAGTGGGTCCAGCTGATCCGAATGCTCTAGTCCTCTCCACCGAGTAGTCGTGCTGGTAGTGTGGCTCCCCACACATCCAACACCCCTTCTTTGGCCCAGTAGTCTTGGTACCCGAAGTAGAAGGTGACGACCCTCCAGCCTAGAATCCTGGTATGTTTTGCTGAACAGGCCTAAACTACTGCTGCTGTGGTCGATGCCGTTGCTGATGCTTTGGTCCTCGATAAGGTGTCCACTACTGAGGCGTCGATCGCCGGGGTGTAGTGAAAGCGGATCCCCTTTGGAAGCCATGATATCCCAGTGTATGTATGGTTGGTTTCTGATGCTATTGTTCTCTAGAAGACACCTTCTCTGCTGGTCTTGCTAGAGTCCTGGTCTGACCCCCACTGATAAGATCCTTCTCTGCTATGAGGGCCTTCTAGATGACATCATGCAAGGTTTGAGGCATCAAAATCCTGACCTTTACACGTATGCTGCCGTTAAGTCTAGACACAAACCTGTTGACCTTAAGTTTCTGAGTGTTAAGGTGCGGAGCATACCGGAGCAGCTCCATAAAATGGGCCTTGTACTTGGGAACCGTATGACCACCCTGTCATAAGGCGATGAACTCATTGAGCCGACACTCAATGAATTCCTCTGAAAGGTACCTCTCTCGGAACCGTTCCTCGAACAGTTCCCATGAAACGTCTTCGATGGCCATGTTCAGCTGTGGTAGGAGTGTCTTCCACCATTGAAGAGCGATTCCTTTCAGTTGGAAGACCACCATGCAGACCTTCATGTTGGAGGTATAATTGCGAAGTGAAAATCACATCGCCATGTTCTCCAACCATGCCTTGGCAACTGCGCCATCTGGAGCACCAAAGAAATTGGGAAATTTGACCTTCTCAAGTTCATGGTGAATGCTACCAGTACCGATCGGAGCGTGTGGCAGAACCTCAGGGGGTGTCGACGCCCTGGCCTCATCTCTATCCAAATGGATGATCAGTGTCTCAGACATGCGTTGAAAAGATCTCATCATTCCAACCACATCACCAACAACTATCTGCTCCTATCCGACAACCTGCTCATCTCCCTGGGGGTTAGATCCCTCAGGCATGGATGCTACTAGAGGCATCACGCCTCCTCCCCTAGCACCCCATCGTCTGCCTCCACGACATCCTCTAACCATGATTACCTACACGAATACAAGTCAACTCAATTAGTAACATTATAATCAAATCATATCAACAAAATCCATAGCAATCCCAAGTCGCGGGTCGAACCCACTCTGATACCATATGTAACGAACCTCCCATTTCATTACGACAACAAGCCTCACATAACAAGTGTAATTTTTTATTTTTTTTTGTGTGTGTATGTAGGAAGGTAATAATGAAATTATACTCAACATCTCAACACAACGATGGACACAACACATGCAACTCACACCACAACAAACATAATGACATCAAGCACCTGGAAGCAATGTACAACATTCAACCGATGAAGAATAAGAATGACTACCTGCCCATCCTACCCTGCAATGGTTAGGACCTCCAGGACACATAAGCAATGCTCAAGCCCAGGTTCCCATCGATTTTGACCATTTAAGGTCTCAAGGCTGGCGACTGTTCTGAGGAACAAGGAAGTGTCTACATCCTACCCGACACAAGTAGACCAAGACTACTAAGCTAAGGAAAATCATCCTAACAACCCAATGCACCCGAAATTAATTACAGAAGTAACTAGAACCCTTACAGTGAGCAAACCAATCACATTGAACATTTACAAAACCATGTACAAACATTAATTAATACTAAACAACAACCATTAATCAAGGCTAAAAGGTCGTTATCTATGACTTAAATTGATGTTAATTACAGATCAATTAACCAGTCTAAATTCCATTAATCAACGAGTTACCCCCGAACTTAACATGAATTACGACTCAAATTTAGCGAGTCTGGGTTACCAATTAGGTGATATCTATAAATCCAACTAACCATAAACTTGAATAACAACATTAACATTCTTAAAGTGGAATTCTACCTATTGCACTTATGAACAGTTAAATCTCAACATTAGTCTAGATATAATGACTGAACTAACCACACTAGCTATTTATTATCATCAAGGAGGACACTGCCAGCTAATAACATTGTTGTAGCAAATCAACAAGGTAATGTTGGCAGCCAACCCACATTTTTCTCGATAACTCTCAAAAGCTGCCTACACCCCTTACGGTATCTTGATGAAATCTTTATCGCATTATGATAATGGACATATGTCTCGTTTTCGCAACCATTACAATTCGATTTCGACTTAGTTTTCACAATTGCAAATGTGAAAACTCCGACTTCATTGACTGTACTGTCGTCGTCTTCTTGATTTGTTGGTTGATACTTGATCACTGGTTTATTGTATGATTGGTTAAGATTTTAAAAGACTTATTATCTTGATCATTGACTTACCTTGATTGCGCTTTCTAATATGTTCCATCATTAAAACTTTGAGCATGAAAGATTATTGTTTTATTTATGCCAATTGTAACATGTTGGCTCATAATGTTCTACCCTTGTTATGGTTTTCATTTTGATTATCATTTGAAAAGTTTGTATTGGAATGGAAACGCATATGGTATACACCAAATATGATGGCAAAATTCATTAAGGTATGGTAACAATGGTCAAAATAGCATCTTGTTCGACTTTGGGAAATCGATTGTTGGCATACTATGCTTACCAAGCAAACTATACGATGAGTAATGAAACCCCGAGCTATCAGTTAGCATTAAATCTCGTGATTAAGTGGAGAACGGTGTGATTGGCGCGTTAACTCATAATGGAGACAGGTACTGTGTTGATATCGATCTGAACACTTGGCACCTGGATGTCATGTTATGTGCTGATTATGATTCATATGATGGCACGTAGATATGGTGAATCACCCGCTCGCCAGTCAATGCAATTGATTTTATGATTATGATGTGAACAGGACTCATTAATATGATAAGTGGTGATATTAAACCCACCACCTTCGCACGCCTGAGTAAGTTTTCGGTCTCGTCAAGATTTCAAGCCGTGAAACCCTTTCGGGATTCACTCTGTGTATTGTGTCTCCGATGTAAACCCTACCATGGTCGTGAGGAGATGGCTCCTGTGGTGAAAGCTGAGCCTAATGGCAGTCAGGCACTGTTAACGTTTGATGGAGCATATGCCGACCTCGAGGAATTCGGGTGGCTTTCGTTTATTCGGAAATTTGATGGCTTCAATATGATTGTTGCTAGGCAGTTTGCACTGTCGTTTGACGGTGGCAGAGCCAAGGTTGGAGACCTCCAGTTGGAAATCACCGAGCAGTCTATCAGTTTGGCAACCGGTCTACCTGTTATCGGAGAAAAATGGTCCAAGAATTACAGGGTTAAGGATGTCCCCTGGACATTACTGTTTCTCTCTCGCAATGTAAAATCATGTAGCAGAGGACTTCCAGCAAAAATGCTTAAGCCTCGCTGGTATGACCTTCTGATGATCCTCAAGCAATTTATAACATGCGAAGGCAGGTATGGATTCGTCTTTCTGTTCCATCTACGTTTGCTTATGGTGTTTATGGGTTTTGAGCTCAACATGCCGTATTATTTACACCGA
>CBVK0103579068.1:0-23556 GCA_900067695.1 Picea abies
GGTTGTAATCTCTCTTTCACATTTAATATGATACAGTAATATGATTCTTTCCTATAAAGCTTGTTGTGTTTTATTGTATAACTCCTTGATCATATACATAGATTCATTGTTGAATAGATTGTGCTTTCTTCACTCCATTTGGTTTGTATTGTTTTGGTCTTGACTGTACGAGAGCATTGGAGCGAAGCGGGAGCAACAAAGACCAAAGGAAGCGTTAATAAGGTATGTTCCTTGTTATTGCCTCTTATTTAATTCAACGATTAAAATATAAGGAAAGAGTCATGTTCTGTCTTGCTTTGTTCTAGATCCAGGTGGATCTAGGGAGATCGATTTGTGTCCGCACTTACGGATTTATCCAATAACATAAATTTATGCTGAGGGAAATATGACGACTATCGTTGAAACTATACCAATCAACATCTCCCGAAACCCTGGTGTCGTGGAGAACGTCTTCATCGAAGTGGATTGCTCCCCCGAAGAGATTCAAATCTACACGGATCTATTCAAGGAATTTCGTGACATTTTTGCCTGGTCTTATGAGGTAATTCCAGGTATTGATCCAAAAATAGTTGAACATGAAATCACAACGTATCATGATGCCAAGCCTATTCAACAGAAGCTTCATCCTGTTAATCCCAAGAAAGTAGCAGCCATCAATATTGAGGTTGAGAAATTGCTAAAGGCAGGTTTTATTTATCCTATCCATTTGACTCAATGGGTGTCCAATCCTGTGTCGATCAATAAATAACAAGGCACGATTCGTGTATGTACCAATTTCCATGATTTGAACAAGGCATGTCCCAAAGATAATTTTCCAACATCGTTCATCGACCAGATCATTGATGAATGTGCTGGTTGTGAAGCCTTTTCTTTCATGGACGGTTTTTAAGGATACAATCAAATCCAAATCAAACCCGAGGACCAACACAAAATGGCATTCATTTGTCCGTGGGGTACATTCTCATATCGTAAGATGCCTTTTGGTCTTAAAAATGTTGGAGCCACATTCTAGCGGGCCATGTCTTTTGCCTTTCACGATCTCAAGCATATAGTCGAGGCCTATCTAGATGATTTAGCATCACGATCTCGCAAGAGAATGGATCATCCCACACACCTTAGACTTATCTTTGAACGTTGTCGCTACTTTAGGATTTGCTTGAATCCAAACAAGTGCAGCTTCTACATAACGTCAGGACATTTGTTAGGTTTCATCGTATCAACAACAGGGATCATGGTCGATCCTCTCAAGGTGGAGGCAATAATCCAGTTTCCCCCCCCACGCACAATTCTTCAACTTCAGAGTCTACAAGGCAAGGCAAACTTTTTACGACGCTTCATCGCCAACTATGCCGAAATCACCAAGGGCTTTATGCGCCTACTAAAGAAAGACTTTCCTTTTTACTGGGATGAAGCCTCTCAACGCTCTTTCGACGCATTAAAACACGCCCTCACAACTGCGCCTCTGCTATGGCCACCTAACTATAACAAAGATTTCTTATTATATCTGGCTGCCACAGAGTCAACTATTGGCATGGTTTTAGTTCAGGAAGATGATTTGTTCTCGGAATACATGATCTATTACCTGAGCCGAGGCCTCGTAGGACCGGAACTTAATTATTCTCATATCGAAAAACTTGCGTTGGCAGCAGTTCATGTTGTTCAACGGTTCTGTCATTATGTTCTGTTTCGCAAGACCACCATCATTGTTGTCGTGAATCCATTCCAGTACATGTTGACACGACAGGTTATAGGCGAAAAAATCAGTAGATGGATAGTCATCCTCCAGGAATTTGACTTAGACTTCATTTCAACAAAGTCCAAAAAGTCATTGGTCTTCGCAGAGCTTATTTCGGAACTTCCGGTTGAGTCAGGTGATGTTGTGCCTGAAGAATCGCCTATCCAGGGAGATAATTTTTTGATCACATCTTCAGATCCCTGGTACGGAGATATACTTATCTATCTCCAGACTTTAAAGTGCCCCACTTCTGCTTCTCGTGATGAGCGTCGACGTATATGCCATCAAACTAAGAATTATATCATACTCAATGATACGTTGTATCAGAGAGGTGTAGACTGCATCTTACGTCGATGTCTCACACATGAGGAAGCAATCATCGTGCTCAATGATTGCCATACCGGAGCTTGTGGCGGTCATTTGTCTGGGTTGGAAACAACCCAAAAGATTATACGAGCAGGTTACTTATGGCCAACGCTTATCAAAGATTGTATAGAATCGGTCAAGAAGTGCCATCCGTGCCAAGTCTTTTCTCGAAAGATGAGGGCACATCCCACTCCTATGTTTCCTGTCATCGCAGTTGGTCCCTTCACCAAGTGGGGGATTGATTACACTACTTGCAATCCCCCATCAGCAAGGGGTCACTGCTATATCATCGTAGCTTTAGACTACTTCACTAAGTGGGTCGAAGCTATGCCAACGTTTAAAGATGATGGAGAGATTGCAGCTCTCTTTTTATTCAACCAAATCATAGCAAGGTTTGGCATCCTGAGAGAGATTGTTATTGACCATGGCAGTCACTTTCAGAACCAAATGATGACCGAATTAACATCAAAGCTTGGGTTACGGCAAGAGCATTCATCACCCTACTACCCCCAAGCCAATGGGCAGGTGGAAGCTGTAAACAAAACTCTTAAGACTATTCTACAGCAAACTATCAACTCAGCCAAGTCAAATTGGCATTTGATGTTATACTCGGCATTATGGGCTTACCGAACATCTGTTAAGACTGCAACCGGTTTCTCACCTTTTCAACTTGTTTATGGGTTGGAGGCAGTCTTGCCCATCGAATGTCAGATCCCATCTCTAAAATTGGCAGTACAATTATTGCTAAACACTTCTCCACTTGAAGAACAGTTAGTACGCCTTGAGCAGCGTCGTGATGCGGCCCTGGCCAACGAGGCTCACAAACATAAGGTCAAGTGTCAATATGATAGGTCCGTTCGTCCTCGGATTTTCTCTTAAGGCGACCTTGTCCTGGTCTATGACCAAGGTAAGGACCCCCTGGGGGCAGGAAAATTCAAACCCATGTGGTTCAGACCCTTCATCATAAAAGAGGTTTTAAAAAAGGACGCTTATCGTTTGGTTGATTTTGAAGGGAATGCTTTGGCAGAGCCTAGAAATGGGCTCTACCTCGAGAAGTATTACTCATAGACAGGTCACTATGCGTAACTTTTTGTAACATATGTATAGTCTTTGTACTATTACTTTTTAGTTTCTTTTAAGCGTTATGGACGTGTCATTGATGTTATCTTTCGTCAATATGGCAGATGTCAAGTGATTCTGAGGTGTTCGTTGGGTATGCAGACGGTGCTAGTCGACACACTCGGAGGCTCGCCTCCGCAACTTGGGTAATCTTTACACCTCAGGGCCAGTTGTTATCTTCCAGAGGTATATGCTTAGGTGACACCACAAATAATGTCGTCGAGTATAGTGCAGTTATTGAGTTGCTTCGTGACGCCTTGTCATTGGGTATCTCTCATCTCCGGGTCTATCTCGATACTCAACTGGTTGTGTCACAGCTAAACAGAGTATACCGGGTTCATGATCTAACTTTACACCGACGATTCCTCAGGGTACATCTCTTAGAACGAAACTTTGATTATATTACATATTTTCATGTTCCTAGGAGATTAAACCAAATTACAGATACTCTAACTAATCAAATTTTAGATTGGCATCTTGCACACATATGAAAGAACATTGACATAAGCATGTAAATACATTTTTGCACACGTGATCCATAAGACACAAAAGATCAAAAAACCATATATAACATCATAAAATAACCAGAGTACATAGATGGACGCAAGCGCCTCGAAAATGGGGCTAATAACGAGAAACGGGGCTTATGCCCTCAAAAAATATATACAAGTAAGTGCTCGTAGCACGTAAAAATTCTAAATAGGTTCAGGGCCTATGGGCCCTGTTATAATAGTCCACAGCATGGGCTAAACGCCTAAACAATCGGACCCACGTCCGAGGTGCCCCCACTACATGAGGCTGCATGGATGGCGCCAGGTCCTCTATCTCTGCCATCGGGACTGTGCGAGTGAGTGCAGTGAAGTTCTGCTCAACTCGTCTAAGGACCCTCTCAGCCTCCCTGGCTGGGAGGTTCCCTGCTACTGCTGCTCCCCTGGCGGCGGTAGTTGCAGCTTCTAGCTGAGGATGACGCCTGTTCCGTGCATAGTCGTACTTGTAACCAATTTGGAGGTCTTCCTCCATGGTTTTGGTTCCAAAGTTATTGCCCTGAATTGCATAAGATTATGTATTTTTAATGTTATTGGATGCAATTACTTGAAAGTTGTAAGGCGATACAAATAATATTGTTAAGATGTTCAGGATTTTACGATTCGTGATCGTAATCTCAAGTAGTCGCCCTAGCCTAGCATGTGCTAGCCATGTTTGGAAATCCTTGCTCTGGTTTCCTTGGAAGTGTCAGAAAACCTATCATCAAAAGTTTCAATTATGTTATATATCATACTTTTATTTAGATCCAAAGAAAATTAAAGGTATTGAAAGCAAAATATTGTAATTTACCTTGGGGTACCAGTTATTTGTTCTCCTATTTTTAGTAATTTCTTTTCTTTTTCATCATCAATGAGCGCCTTCCACTCCCTCTCTGTAATCGATGGATGGCGCTCATACCTAGGGTTGACTGCCAAGTTTCTTCTATACACATCCCTCATATATTTTAAATATCCGCCCATTGCAAAGGCAACCGCTTTTTTATTGAAGGTCTCTACTCCAAAGAGACCTTCAAGATAATCCAAAACTTCATTTTTGAGGTTGAAATTCTAGCAATTCCACCTCATGCGTACGGTTGCCCCAAAAATCAACAAGGCCTTGTTCTCCAGGTGCCTATAAAAATGATTATTTCCTACACGCAAAAATATATGATCATTAATTTAAAAATAATAATCTCGATGATTTATGTTTGAGATGGACAACATGAAATAGTTAAAATATGAAAAACTACCTTGAATTCTTATTTGTTTTAATGGAAGTCCATTATCATCGACCAAAAATGTGCATGGAAGGGTACCCGTGTTGATCACACGTCTAGCTCCAGGAAATCCACCCATATCAACCACATCGTCAACCTCATCTATGTCACCATCTTTACTAGAGCTTGGTCGTTGTGTGGATGTTTGGAGGTGCATGTCATGGCTTCCATCCAATGGTGTGGAAGATGGAGAAGTAAACAGTCTAGAAACTATATGACGACCCGTGTTAGGAATTGGTGGCATCTTTGTAGCGCCATTACTACCGACACAGGGTTGAACATGATCCAAATATTTGTATATAAGAAAGAAAATGTTTTTTCGTTATATAATGTAAAAGTTAAAAAACAAACTATCATAATTGAACTTATCATTACATAAAAAAAAAATCACTTTAAATTATGGTTATTACCTGATATGTCCTAAGTTGTGTCATAACCAGATTGGTCCTTTTTATGACATCTAGAGTTTGATCCGCACGGTCTAACAAGCAAGCAAGTTCCTTGTTCGCTTTAATGATCTTTTTTATAATTATTACCATTGGATCAAGGGATGAATACAACTCCTCCTCGTCAAGGGAATCATGATAATCATGGCCTGCGAACTACATATTTCAATAAAATCAATGTTATCTCAGTTATGTAAACAAATGAAACAAGGGCAGCGGAGCAGCGTAGTCCCTGCCGAATTTAATGCAATTAAATGGAAGAATGTTCATAAGGCAAAAATATTCCAATGTTGAAGTATGATTATAATAGCATTCTAATGTTGTAGTATGAGAAGATGCAGTTTTGTGAATTTTATAAAAAAGTATAGTTGCAAACTAGTGTAGAGTGTCGCGATTTGAGTTTTCTTTAGTTTTGGTGTCTGAGCGATTTTGAAGTTGGTGTTAATCATTTTATAAATGAATGTGTTGTAAGGATTATTTGGTTACAATAAAGTAGCGTTGTGAAAATAATTAAAAAAGAAGGAATAAATAAATTTAATTTGAAAACAATATTGTGCAATTAGGTGGTGCGATGCAATTGAATGGTAAATATTCTAATGAAGGCTAATTTATTGTGTGTTTGATTTTATTGGATCGCTGACATTGTACATAACAAAAGAGAAGGAAGCGAAATGTGATTTAATGCATGATTCCCCATAAGCTATGAAATTTCTTCATGGTAAATGCACAAAAGATTTCATTTTTTGATAAGTGAAGTGCAAGAAGTTTGCAATATAAGGACAATCTAAAATTTTCTAATCTAAAATTCATATTCAATCCAATCAATGAAGTTAAAAATGAAGTTAAGGACAAGGAATGGCCACCATAATCCATTTTCTTAGTTATTTTGTCATCACTACAATGACCATCTAAAATTCATATTCAATCTAATAAATGAAGTTAATGGCCCTCAATGATGGAGGCACCCATACACAAACATATGAAATAGCCAATCAAAACATTCATTACTCAACCATATGCAATCCTACTTAAATGCCAACCCTAAATCAAAACATTCATTACCCAACTAGAGGTATGAAATCAAATATAAAATCAAAAACCATATGCAATCCTGATTAAATGCCAACCCTAAATCAAAACATTCATTACCCAATCATATGCAATCCTACTTAAATGCCAACCCTAAATCAAAACATTCATTACCCAATCATATGCAATCCTACTTAAATGCCAACCCTAAATCAAAACAATCATCACCCAATCATATGCAATCGTACTTAAATGCCAACTATAGGCTAGATTTTCAGGAAGAGTTAATGTAGATTTTCAAGAGGTTATCCTTACCCATGAAACAAAACACTAGAAGAAAAAAAATTCTAGCATCTATGTACTCATATGTTCAAGAAAACAATATATACAAAACAATCATATGCAATCCTACTTAAATGCCAACCCTAAATTAAAACATTCATTACCCAATTATATGCAATCCTACTTAAAAATGCCAACTCTAGGCTAGATTTTCAAGAACCCTAAATCAAAGCATTCATTACCCAATTATATGCAATCCTACTTAAATCCCAACTCTATGCTAGATTTTCAAGAAGAGTTAATGTAAATTTTCGAGGGGTTATCCTTACCCATGAAACAAAGAACTGTGTTCGGGAAAACAATATATACAAACAAATTCATATGGATAAAAACTGGATCAAGTCAAAGCACTCTTTTACAAGAAAACAATTA
Source organism: Picea abies (assembly GCA_900067695.1). NCBI lineage: Eukaryota > Viridiplantae > Streptophyta > Pinopsida > Pinales > Pinaceae > Picea > Picea abies. The sequence continues at coordinate 7,211 of CBVK0103579068.1, forward strand.
TACGTTTAGGTTTAAGGTTTATTGAGCTTAGGAGGCCCGCGCGAGAGAGTTCTGCAAAGTAAGCAACATCAACTTTCAGCCAGCCTATAACCCCTCCATAAATTCTTGCACAAGATTTTCTCAGCGCTGTGAGCAGTTCCCACCGCTCACTTTGTTTTCCTTATTCATTAGTTTAAGGCAATTTTTAATACTCTTCTCTTCTTTATTTATACCAATGCTTTCCCTTCAGTCTCCTACTCTGTTTGCATGTGGGATAGAATTTTTTTTTACTGGAAACCGGGGGTTTTTTCCTACGTCCCTGAAAATCTAGACTGTGAACAAAAGGAAAGCCAAAACATAACAAACTATCGACCAAATACGTATATGGAATCTGGATACATGTCATATGTCTTCTACGAAAGTTCCCTTAGTATCACGTAGGACGAGAAGTTTTTGACAAATGCCAAAGAGAATTAGTTTCATGGAATCCAACAATGCCAAAAAGGAAACAGTTTCATGGATATATCCCTAATGGCGATGGCGAAGGGGATTTGAAATTATTCAGCCATGGCAATGGCCAGTATCACTGACAGATGAATATCATTTTTCTGTTCATGGAAATTTTAAAGAATTGATAAGGAATGCAATTAGTTTTAGTTAACATTTTGTTTTTATAACGATAAAATTGAAGAAAAATTATCAGAATCTTCTTTGAAAAAATTGAAGAAAAGTTATGAGAATCTTCTTTGTTGATGATGACTATCATTCTTTTGTTTATGGAAATATAAAACAATTAATAAAGAATGTAATTAGTTTTTTGTTTTTAGGATGATAAAATTGGAGAAAAGTTATCCAAAATCTTCTGTGTTATTGTAGATGCTGTGGAACAGGGCAATCAAGTCCATGAAAATGGGGCTCTTTGAAAAGCCATGATTGAAGGATATATCCAAAATGAATGTAGGAGGCTTTAGTATCTACAAACTTACTTTCAAAATGCAAAGGGCAGGCATGGAGCCTAACCAGTGTACTTCAATGGCCTTAGATCATGTGCCAGCCTAGCAGATCAGAAACATGAGAGCTATGTTCTTGCCCATATCATCAAATCTACATTAAAGTCTGTAATTTTTTGTGGGGAGTGCTATTTATTGAGATGTATAGTAAATATGGGAGTATCGATGATCAGTCTGGGCAACCAAAAGAGTATCCTTTCAACTCCAGGAAGTTTATTACGAAGTCTGGTACCAAACAGGTCTAAGAAGATGCCCAGAAACAGAGCATGATAGTGTGACTTATGCATGATTATTCAAATATACTGTGCTACCGCAAGAAAGAACAAGGTATCAACACTAACAACAACATGGATTGAGCAGCAAGAATCTTTCTGCAGCAACATAATAAACATTGTTCAGACAACAATGACCATGCAGACTATATCAACACAAGTCTTAATGCATACATTCTGATCTAGAAGTAAAACACCATTAGCAGCTATGAGTAACATATCCACTAATGAAGGTAAATTGGTTAATTCTCGTCCTGTAACAGACTCATTAACCATGCTGCATACAGCAGCAGTTGTGGCATGTATTTCCAAGGTCGAGTTGGACTTGGAAGCGGTTGTAACACATATTGCGTTGATTAAATTAATGATTATAGCAGCAAATGAGTCATAGCAGGGAGCTTTGACACTATCAACAAGCAGCAAGATTGAAATGTGCAAGTTACCTACCCAGATGTTGTTTATTGACAGTGGGGGCTGCAACTAGTTTTGAAATCAGTTTGGAAGTATTCTCATCTTCGAGGAAACTGAGAAAAGTACTATACATAAGTTGTAAGCATTGTGCTTCAAATCTGTGAGCATAATTTCTTGTGTAGATCAAGAAAATCAATTTCTTTAAATCTCAAGTAAACTTTGCTGGAATTTAAAGAAACAGAACACTTCGTGCCTAAGGAGTTAAAAGTAATTTAAAATATAGCAAGAGAGCCAGAGCTAGACAGATAGATTATCCATTGGCCTCACAGAAAATATCATTTGCTGCCAACTATGTGATGATACTGATTTCTTTCTTTCAGTGTTTTGTGAAATCTTTGTTCGCATTTTGTCCCTGGCAAAGATCGTTTGTTCAACTCCACAAGGTCACTAGTTCCAAGTTTAACCCGGTGTGTACATGTAGACACACCCTGATACCTTTTTTTCATGCAGTTGCGCTTGAATGTGACAAATGCTTAAAACGACTATTTGCCTCGAACCTTAACCTCCTCCTCTGTTCTTCGCTGATTCGTGACTTTTGTGCCCAAAATTTATGAGGTGATTCCTTTTGCAATATTTCGATTCGAAAAATATGTTTATGTGGACACTTGGAAAAAGAATTTATGCCTTGCAATAGCCTAGAATTTTGCACCTCCAATACCTAGCATTTGTTCCCAGATTTGTCGAAACAAGCATGAGTATCTAGGACCCTGTGCCTACCTGGTGGTTACACCGTAGGAGCTGGGTCCATCAGTTTTTAGGTTGACGAATTTATTCTCTTTTTTGTGTTATCTCAAGGAACAATAACTCTGAGGCATGTTCTATGAACTGTTATAAAATTATATTAGTATAATGTATACATTAAGATAGGATTCTGCACAAGTGGCGCTGAAGGGTTACAATTTAGGTTTAGATCTTTAATTTTATGGAGAAAACAAGCAATCTAGAGTGCGAAGTCTTTTAACCTTTCCCTTTTCACGTTTCAGGTACGATGGATTTTTCCTATCAATGCTTGCTACCAGTGCGTATCCTTTACATTATTTTTAATTGTTCATTTTATTAAAAGGGGATTTCATATTTATAGTTGCATATTATGTATCGACAGTTGCAGCAAAACTTCCAACATAATTATTGACAGTTCGTTAAAACTTTGAATATAGTTGAATTTTATACGCAAATGTGAATATTAGCAATTTGTGGTGCAATTTGCTTTTTTAAACAAAGATTGGAACTTTAGTAATGCCACTTTATTAAAATCTGTGTTCTAGACCAAGAATTTACAGTGCCTTATTTGCTCAATAAAAGGAATGCATCCTGACAGAAGAGTATTTTTCCTTTAGAGGTTTCATGGTCGGGAACTGTGCAGCGTAATGGTAGAGATTGTTATGTTTGTAATCCCGATCCAAGTGTCGAATGCATGCACCCATCCGTTGTTTGACCTTGGGAGCCTGCGAGCATATAACTGGCGACGTGGTGGTAAGCAGCAACTCCCTTCCTGCCCTGCCCGAGCCTTGCTGCCGACGACACAATCCAATGTCCACGCGCAGCCAAGTAGTCTGGTAACTGGCACGCGGCCTTTCGAAAATAATGGCGGGTTATTCAATGGCCGAGTCCGTAAACGAGGAAGTGGCACGACCATGAAGTACTAACTACTATTTAGTAGCTCTCCTGTGTCTCACACACATTCTTCATTTTCTTCTTCTGTTCCGCTGGCTTCGTTGGCTGGTTGCTAACACACATTCTTCATTTTCTTCTTCTGTTCCGCTGGCTTCGTTGGCTGGTTGCTTTTTAAATACAGACCAAGAAGAGCAAGTAAGGCCAGTGAGTGAAGCAGGCACTCACTTCGTTTCTTGCCACGATGGAAGAAGCTGTTCGGTTCCTGCAGGCGACCTTGACAGGCATCCAGTTTGGCCTTTCATCGTCCAGAGAAATTGTAAGTGGGATGAACGAAATACTAATTGGCGCTGTTAAATGTCATTTTCATACTAATTCAGTTGGAAACCACCTTTGAAGTCTGAATGTAGACAATGTATGTGTATGTAATTCAAGTTAAACAAAATATAGTACTTGTTCTTACTTTTTCTTGTTGGTAGTATTCCTTTAACCAGTCTCCCTTAACAATTCTCTCATGTCTGGTAATTCTTACGTTGGATTTTGTTTTTCGGGGCATTCGATGGATTAACTGGCCTTGTGAGCACGACTGGCCTTGCACGAGAGAGATATAGACTGGCGTGCATGTGGTTTCGAGCAGAACACCATTAATAAGACCCTAGCTCTCCTCGGCCCATGCTTCTTCCCAGGGTACCTCCTCTATGGAGTTATAATTAATTATTTCCTTGGCCTTTCCTTACCTAGCGACCTCCTAGGCACTTACTTATGGAGTAAGACCTACCTACCCTGGTTCTCCTTACTCCTGGAAAGTGCGAGAAAGCAAGAAATCCAACCAACGTATCGAGAAAACAGTTCACGTCGAACCAGGTGTGCATGGTGGGTAACCACAACCCTTGAGGACAATTCGGTTGAAGCTGCTATGCCCACAGCTCTGATTCGAGTCCAATTTCTGTTTGGATTCAATAGGTCCATCTGTTTTCTACGATCTACCAACTCTTTTGTTAGATAATTCTGCAGTGTTCTATGTTCATAAGGTTTACCACGGGGAAATTTCTAAGGTACACCATCGGAAGATTTTGGGATTGTGAGCTATGAATTGGATTTCGTTGACTCTGTTTTGCGTCTGGGTGGAATAAATTTGTAATTTTTTAAATTCAGAAAATCTAATAAAGCAGGCGAAAGGCATTTATAAGACTTCAATTATTTTTCAACAATTTACTGGCGGTTCACAGTCCTGCTTTGCAATTCTGGATTTGTTATATAACTGAATTAAGACATATTTTACTGGGAATTTCATTTTTCTTCTTAAAGTGTCGGCCTTCTTCATTAAATATTGTGGACGGGATGTTTTCAAGCTCTGAATTTTCTTAAGGAAATAAATAAGAAGTGGAGATTCACAAACCTTACACTTAGGGTTTGTCCCCTTACTTCCACTGGTAGCACAGACTAGCCAAAATAGGATTGGATAACCTCTCCATTGTCTAGGATGCTATGCACTTAATGTAATTGTCACGAGTTTAACATTTTATGCTTGGGCTGATAAGTGAGGATTTGGTTACCTGAGGAGACATATGGGGTTTCATATGCCAATTTCTACTTACCTCCAAACCACCATCCCTTTTCAGGTTATTCGGGTGCTTGATTATCTCCAGATCTTCTCTGAAACATTGCTTGTAATAGTGATCTTTTGTGAGGATTTTGGTGTGGGTAACCACAACCAGAGGAGGACAATTCAGTTGAAGCTGCTATGCCCACAGCTCCAGTACCCACTGGTACGTCAGAATCCGATTGGTCATGGGCATCGTGAGGTGCTGCTTTTCGCGATTCCCAGCATACTCCCGGTTGGGATGGGTAGGGTTACATTGGATTTTGTTTTTCTGGGCATTGAATATTCTGAGGCAGGGTGGGACGGGATTAAGAGGGTTTAATAGACTTGTTCGAACAATTCACGAGCTAAACTATTTAAATAGGGATGTTCACACCCAAAGGCTAAGCAATTGACATTGGATGAGAAAAGGCTCTTTTGTACATAGAGAGAAAACAATTAAGTGTCTAGCCTGATCCAGGGTAATTTCCCCCAAAGTAGCATCATGCATTTTAGCAGTAGCATTTTAGCAGTAGAGAAGAGAATTGCTAATTCCTTAGTAACTCATATCAATGGAAATCAATGGAAATAATTTTCTTTGTGGAAACAGCTTTATCTTCTGACAGAAAACGGGTATAGCTGGTCTGCTGTAAATTTATAGATAATAATGCAAAATCTCGTTACTATAAAAAATGACTTCTTAGAAATCCAACCCCTACTAGCACTTCAATCACCTTGGAGACACGATTTAGGCAGAACAACTATGTATGCCTCGACATCACAAGCGATAGATAATAAGGACATGACCCAGGGTTCACAAACACCTTTGGAGTTGCATGAGTTACAGACTTACAGTAAACAAATTTCTTTGATAGATAATAATCATGTTTATCGAAGAAGACATGCAGGCATCCTTGATATTAGACAATCTGGGCACTGGACAGAAGCAAATCTCCCGTCCTATGCCAGGAGCATATCGATTGGTAAGACACTCTTTCCTATTAGCTAAAGATGTTGTTCCCCATCTGATATGAACCAGAGATGGTCGGGTGATCTGCTCTTTTGCAGAATATAATGTATATGCTACAAGAGACCAAATTCAGAGCTGCAAGAAACCCAACAATCTAATCTGTAAATTTTGAAAACCCATACATTCCAATGATTTGATGAATGAAAAAAGCAATTACCCTTTAATTAGTACTATTCAGAGATTACAAAAAATAAAAAATCATGGGCAATGGGAAATGAGTAATCAAAACAAGCTTGACAGCGTAGGTTTCCTGTTTTTTGTTGGGCCTTACGCCTATGTATACCTGATTTGCTTCGATATAAAACCGTAACCAACTGCTAACTCCCAGGACCAACCTTACCATGTTCTAGAATTTTAGCACAGACAAGAAAAGCCCTTACCTTGCTGCTGTCCTGCCTTGCAAGATAACATAAGCATTCCATTGATTTGAGCTTTATCTTCTGAATGAAGGCTAGTTCTTTGTTGACATGATCCGAGCATTCTTCTTTCTCTGCGCAAACTCGGCTATGCTTCTCTCAAAATCTTCCACAACTTCATACAGCCCGACTGGGTATTTTGCAACTTCTCTTGTCTTCACCTCTCTGAATACTTTGTTTACTATCTTCTCCAATAGCTTCCCCTCATCACTGAACATTTAAAAGGTAGAGTCAGAAATCTAATTATCTACAAATTTAAACAAAATGTTCGGATCATGTCAACAAAGAACTATAAGAGGAAAAATAAAATGACAATCAGCAGCACCAGATCGAGGTCCAAATAAAGATGGCTATTATTGATTCTTACTGGTTAAACGCATCCAAATCCCATCCAGCGATTTCAGAAGCTTCCCAGAGAGCACGTATGAGGATTGGATTAGAATCTCGTGCTGAAGCTGACGGAGCACAATAAATACGGGAGGAGGCGGTGGTGTTTCGCAGGCTATATCTTCGCCGTCGGATTTTCAAAAGCAAATATCCGCTGCCGTATCTTGTCTCGGTAAATGGGTCGCCATCCTGGGCCACAAGAAACATTATGAAACTATAGGGAAATCATTTATCAAAGCAGCAAGAATTGGCCTGGGAAGAAGCGAAGCCGGCAATAAGACTTCAAACTTCCCAGCCAATCAAATTGTGACAAATCCATAAAATTTTTATTAAAAAAATTACGTATATAAATTTCCTATGTTAAACATTAGGATTTTTACAAAAATTTCGAAGTCAACCTTCAACTAATTGAATGTCAGCGATGAACTCATCGCTATAGTCCCTGCCCTTGGCCTTCCGGCAGGGACTAATAACTAATCGTCACACAAATAAAATTATATAAACGAATAATAAAATTCGCTTAGAATCAAAGTCGAATTTGTTAATTTTTTACATGTTTTGCGGCTACCCCTTTTCCACGATCATCCTACCACATTATAATATAATTAGAACCCCAAACATTTAAAAAAAATTTAACGATAACAAAAAACTGATTGCCACACAAATAAATAATAAAATTCGCATTAAGTGTAAATCGAAATTGTTAATTGTTTACATGTTCTGTGGCTGACACTTTTCCATGATCAACCTCTCACATTATTATAAAATTGGGACCATAAAATATTTCATACATTGTTAAAGATATAAAAAATATAATGCAATAAGTATAGGTTGCTTAAAGAGGTGTTGCATAAGTACCCGCACATTATTAGTCGATGTTTCTATTTGATTCAAATGGTAATCTGCTAATAACTCTTTCTCGGGAGCTATATTTTTTATCACACACATGACTACCTGATTCCCTTCCCATCGTCCCTCATATATGCAATTTGCTTGCTTGTTTGTTGTCTCGGGTCATGTGTTGTTTATAAACCCCGCGATATTACAGAAAGATTTAGGCCTTCCATCAATATAGATAGTGGCTCCCTTATTTTTATCGTTGTTTATTAGATGTATATAATTTGCGGCGAGTGCATATCTTCACATACTTCACATGTACCGGGCCACCCACATCCAATCATTATAATTGTAACATGGCCTAACATAGTCCATCAATTCAGTTACTGTATTTTATTTTACAATCATTCCATCCATGGAAAATAGCCCCAGGCCATGCAGGGAGGATGGTGCAATGCGATACGTCCTATAGTTGACAATGAAGTCAATGTCTAACAGAGGAAGTTCCATAGGTACCCATTGTTTCACCAGAGGCTTATACCTGAGTGGCACCTCTATGTCTCCTATGCTCTCATCATCCTAAGAGCATGATCCTCCTTCAACAAGAAAAAATTCCATGCGTCTAAAGAATTTTCTTTTGACCTTTTCACCTCTAGTGGTCTTTGTTCGTGTATCCTTTATTATACTAGATGCAATCACATCTCCCTCGACTATTTGTCCTGAGCTCCCTCACTCGAGGAAGAAATATCTGACAGGTACATGTTTGGTTGTACCTTCAGTCAATCAAATCATATATATAGTTAGCCATGATTGTAAGAATATAATGAGATATTTAAAATGATACAATGAAATCATACCTCTCCTAATTGACATAACCACATTGGAACTCTGCTAAGCGATTAAAGAAGTTATTTTTTGTTTTCTATCAAAGGTCCTCTATTTCAAACTTAGTTTTATGCTAATTTTGAGTGACAAAAAGTGGGTTCAAAATCCCCTAAGTGGGCATGGAAGAGTCCAAGTTCAAGTCACTTTCTTAATAGATGAATATAGTACAATGATTAAAGGATTAAACTATGCCAAGATAGGAGGATTTTACAATTAAAAGGTGAAGTCTTAATCTATCTATGTAATATGCAAGAAGAAGGTGAATATTCTTATAAACAGATCATTCACAATTATGAGTAAGTTGGATGATAACAACATCTTCATCACTTAGATTGATAGTCTAAAATTATGAGGTGGGAAAATTGAGTATGATCCCTAAAGACATTTTTTAGGCCCCAACGGTTATCCTTAGGCCCTATCCATGGTCAGGTCCCTAATGTCAATCCCTAGTGTGAAAAACCTCTTAATGGCGTCCATATGTGCTTGTGGGGTAAAACTTCCAACTACATGTCTTGTGTGATGGTTTTAGATCCTATACATGGTCCATGAACCATAAAAGCATATTTTAGTACCTATGATTGGTCGTTATCCTTGGTTCTTTGAGTCATTGTTCATGGAATATATACTGAAATATTTATATAGTAATTGAGGCCCATTATTTCATCCTATTACCATGGTCAAGATATTGAGACCCATCCATGTTGCACAAAAATACCTTCTAATGGCACCCATATCTCAATCAAAGGCCAAACATCCCCTCTAAAGGCCCTCTATAGTGGTTCAAGGGCCTTTTCATGGTTAATCATCTTTAAAATCTTTATTAATGTCTTAATATCCTTTATTTTCTTCCATGACCATTGTTGAGGCATTAAGACCCATACATTATGTCTTTTGAAAACTTTCTAATAGCTCCCATATCTCATTTGGAGGTCAAATATTCCATATAGAGGGTTTGTGTGGTGGATCAAAGTGTCATTCATGGAGTATGAGCCTAGAATAATAATTTAGATCCTACAATCATTTTTTTTCCTTCATTGACCATGGTAAAGGCCTTGAGACCCATGCATGGTAGAAAAAATATCTTAATGATTCCCATATCTCACCAAGAGGCCAATGATCTGGGTTTGCATGGTGGTTTGAGGCATAATTTAGGGACCAAGGCAATAAAATCTTAATTTTGGGTCTAATACTTGAGATCCGTCTCTTGTTTGTAAAACCTCTTAATGGTACCCATATCTTATTGAAGGACAAAGGTAATTTCTAAAGGTTTTTGTGGGTTTGAGGAATATTTCCCATAAGAAATATAAGATTCATTTAGGAATTAATTACCTTGTTTTCCTTCCCCAATCATGGTTAAGGCCTTGATACCTATCCATATTACACAAAAAATCCTAACGACGCCCTTATCCCACTCATATGCAAAAGATACATTTTAGACGACTTCTTAGTAATCCAAGGCCTTGATCATTACCCACTACCCCAAAAATATTCTTTTAGGGTTTAATTCCCAATATTTCTCCCCCAACTATGGCTAAGTCCTTGAAACCCATAATTGATGCAAAAATGTCATAATGATTCTCATATCTCACTTAAAGGACAATGATGACCTATATACAAAATGTTATATGGATTATGGTGTTTTTTATGGATCTTGATCCCTAAAGGATTCATCTAGGGTGAAAGGGCCTTATTTTCCTCCCTCAACCATGACCAATACCAGCTTAAGACCCATCCCTGTTTCAGGATAAATTCGTGAGTGCGGACACAGACCAATCTCCCTAGATCCACCTGGATCTAGAACAAAGCAAGACAGAATACTACTCTTTTCCTAGATCTAGAGTATTGAATGGACTAAGAGAAATGGATAGTGAACATACCTTATGTACGCTCTCCTTAAATCTCTGTTGTTCCTCGCTCCTCTTCGATGCTCTTATGTCGTCCAATCACAACAGTACAAACCAATCAAAGAACAAGCAAGTTAATGTATTCAATACCTAGTCTATACATGTGATCAAGGAATCATGTAATAAGATGACATCATCATTATGGGAAAGGGACATATTCATGTATTGAATTTACTGAAAGAGAAATATACAACCTGAGCCTTGATGTCGTAGATCTCCTTTCGATGGCTTCTAGTTCTGACACACACACTTGCCCTTGCATGAAGAAAATCAACTACTTATGATGACCTTTCTGTTGTCTCTATCTGCTGCAGCATCAATTCTCCATACAATCATGTATCAATTCTCCAATAGACCTCTTGAGCTTGCCAACTTCTTGTTAACTTTCTTATTAACCCTTTCCATGAGTATTCTCATTAATTTATAAGAGAGAATAGGTTAGTTGCAAGGATAAGAATGATCCCAATAAATCTGGAATGCCAGCTTCTGAATAACCATTCGAATACCAACTCACCCTTCTAGAAGATTCCCTTCTAGAAGATTCCCTTCTAGAAGGCTCGAGAATATTAGCTTTTTCCTTTGTAAAAAGATGTCTGCACCCTGGCAATGTTTACAGTGCGAGAAGTTCGCACCCTAGATGAATGCAGCATGCGGGAATGTATCATTCTCGCAGGAGAGTATATAAGCAGCCCGCGAACTATCTTCAAAACATGATTTCTGGAAATAGATAAGAGCAACCCTTTTCAGGAAAGAGTTCTCTAATGAGGAGTTTGATTTGCTATCATCATAACATCATCATGACATCATCCCGATGACCAAAAATGTGGATAACAATCCCTAGCATGTAATACCTCATAATGGTACCTATATTCCACTTGGGGGCTAAATATCACCTCTAAAGGTCCTTTGTCATGGTTTGCACTCATGTTCATGGACAATGACCCACATAGATCCCTTTATGGTGTAAGGAACTTATTTTCGTCCCTTGGATATGGTTAAGGAATCGAGATCCATTCCTAATATACAAAAACTCTTGATTGCATACATATCCCTATTATATGCCAAAGATATACTTCAAATGTTCAATGTTATGGTTAAAGGTCTTGATAATGGATCATTAGGTTAATAACCTTAATTATGGCCTAATTATATCTTTCATGAGGCGACAAGCTCAAAACATCCCATGAGAACAAGAAGAACGATAAGGAGTATGGTAAAGGAAGAAGAGTAATTTCAAGAAAAAGATAGGCCCTTTAGAACATATATAAGAAAATTGAGGAACTTTCCTCATATCCAGCTAGGAGAAATTGAGAAAGAATTGGATCCAGCTCAGCAAATGGAGTATGCTCACATAGAATCCTTGGAAACATAGAAAAGAAATAAGAAGAGCAAGAAGGGATAGGTAAAGCACAAGATTTAGAAGTTGAATATTTTGAAGGACAAGAAGCTTCCACATATGGCCAAAAGAAAGAAGAAGTTAAGACAATATCTGAAGAGATGAGAAATGAAATTCAATCCCCGAAGATATTAATACAATCCATTGAATAAATGGTTGGTGGGTCAGCATCAGGACTTGATAACAAAGACAAGAAAATTAAGAAGATGAAGAGAAAAATCAAAGAAATAGAGGTTCTAGAAAGATACTTGAAAACAGAGAATGAAATGTTAAGGACCCAAAGCCACAACATGAACAAGTAGTGTGATGTGTTTAAGCAAGAGGACTTTTACTCTATCTAGTACTGCAAGGACATGTACTAAAGTCGATAAACAAGTACTAGTTGATATAAATTGCACAAGCTTCATCAGTTATTTCTTGTCTTTGTTTTTTGCTCTCATCTAAGTACTTCTTTGCTCCTTAAATTAAAGACTTTTAGTACAAAATCATTATTTAAATATGAAATGCCCTCTAACACCTTCTTCTTGCAACCAAACACATGGGCCTAATTGGGATGATGTTGGTTTTATACAACATAGGCGATGAAAATAAAGAGAATGACCATGACGATGGGTATATTGTTGGGAGTTCCATGCACCGCAACATTAATCTGAGAAAGTTCGAATGAAAGGAGGTTGGGATCGGATATATAGAGTGGGTGTGTGAGTCATCTTTGAGTTTGGAAACCCTCCCATATTGTCAATGCATGCATATTTAAATCTGACACTACCATGACACCATAATAATTTTTAAATCTGACACTACCATGACACCATAATAATTTTTAAATCTGACACTACCATGACACCATAATGATGCCATCGACGCATGCATGAATACTTAACGACATTGATACAACACCATCTCGACATGCATATTTTTATGGTGTTGATTAAAAAATGAATGAAAAGAGGGATTTTTCATCACAACTATGACACACATACATTGTATATACAATGTAGAACCTGGAAGAAAAATTAAAAAGGGTTGATGCAAACTTAAAACTTGTGTCAACCAATTTGTGTACTTTGAAAGAAAAATAGGGTTTATGGTTTACATGATGAATTGATTATGGAAACAAGTGGGTGTGTGAGTCATATTTGAGTCCAGAAACCCTCCCATATCGTTAAGTCGTGTGAATAGTCTATCCATGTCAAATTTCAGTGCATACAAAAATAGTTTGAAAACATTTCAACATTGGCCCAATTCACAAGTCATTATTGCCCATGTCTAGTCCTAGTACAATGTATTTTCGTTGTTCATTTTAAAATTCGTTCAACACACACGTTCCCACGTCTAGTACTATAAGGACATGTAATAATGTCAATAAACAAGTACTAGTTGATATAAATTTCACAAGCTTCATCAGTTATTTCTTGTCTTTGTTTTTTGCTCTTATCTAAGTACTTCTTTGCTCCATAAATTAAAGGTTATTAGTACAAAATCATTATTTAAATATGAAATTCCCTCTAGCGCCTTCTTCTTGCCACCAAACGCATGGGCCTAATTGGAATGATGTTGGTTTTGTACAACATAGGCAATGAAAATAAAGAGCACGGCCATGACAATGGGTATATTGTTGTGAGTTCTATGCATGACATTAATCTGAGAAAGTTTGAACGAAACAAGGTCAAGATCGGATATATAGAGTGGGTGTGTGAGTCATATTTGAGTTTGGAAATGCACATTCTCGCATATTATAGTACTGCAAGGGCATGCAATAACATTGATAAACATGAACTTGATAAATTGCACAAGCGCTTGATCATCAATTATTTGTTGTCTTCATTTTTTACTCTCATCTAAGTACTTTTTTGGTGCAATATTTTAGATATATTTTAGTACGTGATCATTATTTAAATACGAAATCTCATCTAACACCTTCTTCTTTCCACATAAATCATGGGTCAAAGTCCCATGTTTTCAAACAGTTTCAACGAAGATGCTATAGAAATAACAAACATGTTCATCGAAACTTCATTGATGCAATACTATGATAACAATGATGATATCTACGATCATGATGGTATAAAAATGAATGAGCTTCTCTTGGTTTCAAGAATAATTTATCCTCTACTGAACAAGGCCAACCACGTGAAGGTGGAAGTTCATATGGCCCCTCCCCTCCCCCTCACATCACTCTGAATTCCCCAATACCCGATCTATAAAATAGAAAATAATCGAAAGAAACATATTAAGATTCATGCATAGAAACTACCAAAACAAAAATTAATGAAGGGAAATTATGTGTTAGTAAATGATATTTTAAGTTTACCACGTACTCAGCTAGTATAGCGACTATTTTCAGGTTTCACATAATAATTAAACAACATGCAAGAATACAATATATAAAAAAGTCACATAAAACTTAAAAACATGTAATTAACCCATGACATAAGTAAATAATTTTAAGAGAATAATTCATACAAATTAAAATATATAGTTACATACCTGATCCAACTCAACATCTGTATCATCCTTCTTCTGAATCTTCTTCTTCATCGAACTCGACATCTATATCATGATCTGGTTCAGAAACGATGTTGAAACGATTGATGATATCATCATCATCATCATCAATGTCATTTTCAAGCATATTTCCATCGACATCATCATCAAGAACTGCATTAATGTCTTTTACGCCTGGTTCATCTTCTCCATCTTCTTCGTCTGTCGACCCATGATCTTTCGGCTCTGTCTGATCTGGCACATCATCTTCTTCTTCAATATCATCTTCTTCCTATACATGAGTATACTTAACTGGCCTTCCTCTTGGATCATATCTAACAACAAATGACCAATCCCTCTCACCTGGAACCTTTGAGTAAAATACATGTGCACATTGGCTTGGAAAAACATAGCGATCATGTTCTCTTTCAAACTTTGTTGTTTTAAGCATTGAAAATCCGTTGGCATGTTGAATAACGGTTATTTCCTCATTGTGTTCATGCATTCGTAACCTATACCATTTGACGTCAAATAGAACTAATTTGAAGGAATTAAATTCACACTCAAGTATATCATTCAAATACCCATAGTATCTATTTTCAGATTCTCGGGGATGTTTGTCATTCCTAGATGAGACATTAGTGACCTGGAGTACTGCAGTTATCCCACTATCATAAGTTTTCTTGGTTTCATCCAACTGTTTGATGCGAAATTTACAGCCATTGTACGACATAACCTTGGGGTGGTTCAACTGCAATATGCGAGACATGTAAAACATGATTTATCCATTAATAAACATATTTATATAAATTGGAAAGTATCTACGAAAAAGACACACCTAAAGTCACATTAATATAATATAAAATAACTGAATAAAATGGGTAAATTTGCTTGCTTGTCCATCTTTCAAACCATATGCTAAATCAATTTCCCTTTGCATAACATTGGCATCACTGTTACGACGAGCTTCTCTAACCAATCTTGACAGTTGTTGCCATGATAGCCTACTGCCATGATGTTGTTTACATCTTTCAATCCATACATTCATCCAGTCAAGATTGTTTGCAATGTTTAAATGCAGTGCATCCCAATCTTGAGCAACTAAATCAAAAAATAATAATTCACCAATATTAAATATTAGTTATAACCATGGTAAATATTAATAATTGATGAAATAATAGATATTAATATATTAATGACTATGATCACATACACAAAAAACAAAACATTATATGTATTAATACAAATCTCCACAATTATTAATATATTACCTCTCAGTTTTTTCATTCTACCTTTCCCCAACAGGTGCTCATGAGCTTCAATTTTGTTGATGGAGTTCACATCCCAAATGCGATCCACTGCATGCATAGCTGGCGCTGATAATTTAGGAAGATACTGACTAATATACACCATGGATTGATATACCATATATCCCTCCACCATAGAACCCCCAGGACATGCTCTTTGTCTAACCAAATCTTTCAATGATTTCAAGTGCCTCTCCACCATCCACATTGACCTTGTGTGTACAGGTCCACACATTTCAATCTCCTCAACTTGGTGTGTGAGGTAGTGTTCTTGTGCATTGAAAAATGTTGGAGGTAGATACTTTTGCATTTCACACAGTAGCCGAGGAATTTCTCTCTTCCAATACTTTATATTATCTTCATGGATTTCTTTCAATGATAACCATCTATAGATCATGACACAAGAAAATAACATGTTTCAACATTATAACATAATATAATATATTACATTACAAGTAAAACACATGTCATTAAGTACAACAACAAATTTAAAGAAAATTTTGCATATTATAAATCACAGCTACTTACCTCATGTATTTGCCAAGATCATATATAACTTGTTTGACGTTGTTGTCAAAGTTGTTTGGGAGAGATAGCGGTAGAACATACTGTATCAAAAAAAATGAATCGTTATCTGTTTCAAAGTAGACAAAATAAAAATAAAAATCTCAAAAGATGTATATGGCCAATATATAAATATGTATAGCGAAATTATTACCTTGATGAAGGTATGCCAATCATGTGTTTTTACCCCACCAAATTCACCTTTCTT